>JASCRE011088585.1:0-10701 GCA_030264635.1 Desmognathus aeneus | reverse complement strand
CAACGTGGAGATAGTGATCTTTAATAGATTTCCTGATTGTAAAGGCTGATCAATTCTATATGCTTCAATCTCTCTCCTCACATTGGGTTGGTAATAGTGATCATGCTATTTTAAAATACCAAATATGCACCAATATCAACATGAGGAGACCTTCCTATTCCAAAATTGATGCCCCGTTATCGATCTATCCAAAACGGGGAAAGATTGTTTGGGCCAGATGTACTGAACCTCTGATAACATCCACTATTCTTTCGATACTTCAAGAGCCCCTTCCTTTAGATCATTATGACGACATTGCTCTATATGAAAAAGTTGTATCCAGTGTTGTACTCTCCATTTCCAAACAACCAAAAAGTGAGGGTACCCATATCAGTGCACTAGCCAAGCTCAACCCCTGGTTTGACCAAGAGTGCAAACAGAGAAGGAGAAATCATTGGAAAAGAATGAGACAGCTTAAGAATGAAATAACTATTAGTACAATAAGCATCAAGCAAGAAGAACGCGATTATCGTTTCTTCTAAAAAACCAAGAAAAATAGCTATAAAAATATGATCTGCAGTAATATAATGCACCATCTATCTGAGAATGACTCTAGGAGTTTCTGGTCAGAAATTAATAAAATTGCCTTCCCTACAATGATAAGTCCACCTGAGAACTTCATTGGCGAAAATGACTGGACCCAACACATTATCTCACTTTATGGGGGTGCTGATACTGTGGAAACTCTCTCCTTTCATGTAGACACCATTGCACGCAATCTAACAGCTGCCCAATTAACCGACTGTATAACGGCTATGAATCCCTCGAGAGCATGCGGCCCTGAGGGTCTTCCTCCATACTGTATGCGTTTCGCCCCTGATAAATGGAGTCAAATTCTCCTTCCCATTATCAATATTAACACCCTTCCATATAAGCTACCTGAGAGCTGGCTCGGTTCCATCCTGGTCCCTGTTCACAAAAAGGGATCTAAGGCCAACCCTGGCAATTATCGCTTACTTGCAATGTTGGACCCAGGGGGGAAAGTGTTGGCATCGACCCTGCTAAGAGAACTTGAATCCCAGATTAAAGATCTTAACCTGTTAAACTTTACTCAAGCAGGGTTTCGCTCCACCAGTTCTACACTCGATCACTGCGCCACTCTGGCCTTAACAATCAACAAATACGCTAAAGAAAAGAAGGGAACTGTATTTGCATGTTTTGTGGACTACACAAAGGCCTTTGACCTGGTCCCACGAAATCTTTTTTGGAGGAAATTACTTCAATTGGGATTGCCGTATCATTTAGTGGCTATGCTCGCACTTTTACATAACAACACCTGGGTCAAGGTCCGTTGGGGCAGCAAGGGAGAGCTCTCAAAGAAAATCATCACAACTAAAGGGCTAAAACAGGGATGCGTCTTAGCGCCCTGTCTTTTTAATTTATTTGTAAGTGACCTTGAACCCTATCTGGAAGCGGCTGGCGGCGACCCCCCCATCTCGGCAACTACTCGTTCAATTCTTTGAGTTACGCCGACGATACGGTAATATTAGATTTAACCCCAGCCGGTCTTAGAAAAAAACTACAAGCTTTAGAACAGTACTCGGAAAATAATGAAATGATTATTAACCTTACGAAGACCAAAGTTCTTTATTTCTCCCACAAACGAAAACTCCCGAATTTGAAATGGGCCCTCTGTGACGGCCCTATTGAACAAGTTTGTAAATACACTTACTTAGGCTTGATTTTTACCACTCGAGGCAGCTGGCACCAGCATATGAATAATCTGCAAGTAAAGCACTCTTTGATTACGAATGCCTTAGTAAAATTGTATGCCTCTGGGTACATTACGAAAATTGAAACCCTTTGCAAACTATATAAATCTAAATATAGAAATTGTATCCTATATGGAGCAGAAGTATGGGGCAATTTCCATCTTGCGGAACTTAATAAAATGGAGGGCTTTTTCTGGAAGCGAATGTTGGCGCTCCCTAACTCCGTCCCAATTGAAGGTCTGATATTAGATCTAGACATGCACAGTTTGGCAGACGAGGTAGCAAAAAAAACGTATTTATATGTATTGAAATCATGGCAACGTAATAATGATAATTCTTTAATCCATAATTGTGTTAAGGAAGCATTTTTATTTCCAAAAATTTATTGTCTATCCTCATCAGTTATCAAAATTGCACAGACATACAACTTACCACAGTTTTGGTCAGATTGTCAATTACCCTTCTATCCCTCGAAAAGTGATATAGCAGAAAGAATATCTGTCTGCTCCTGTGCGAGTCTTCATACTGCCCTTTTAACTAAGTCCACACTCACTCTGTTTCGCACCATTAAAACACATAAGGAGATGTTGCCGATATTTTCATATGAAATTCCTAGAACGGTTGTTAGAGTCTTGCTTAAACTGAGGTACGGGATTCTACCCTGCAATAGTTTTTCATTAGCGTGGTCTGGAGTACCAAAAGAGCAACGTTATTGTCAGCAATGTCCACTTATCATTGATGATGTTGATCACATCTTTAATTGTCCGTCATTACAGATTCTGCAACAAGAGTGGCTATCCAAATATGTAAGAGCTGATAGAATTGATTTACAAACGATTATGAACGAATCTGAAATGTCAGACCTTATTCGTATTTTTATATATTTGAAGAAATGTTTTATCAGTCGTAATGTTCAGCTGTGATAATACTTTTCTGGAAGAGTCTTTCTTTATTTTCTTTATTCAGCACTAATTTTATTATCTGAAATGATCTGTGTTATCCTTTTTGGTCTATATAATGTCATTCATACCATCTTGTAAGACTGAAAAAATGTCTAAATAAAGATGTACATTTTTAAGTAAGAATGCTGTGCTTTGAGAGTTACACAACCCACTAATAAATTGGCAGGGGGAAATTTTCAACTTTCCGGCAAGCTTTCTGTACCTCTTGTATGGCAGGTTCAGAAGATCTTTTGGTTTTTGAATTCTTTAGACGAGCCTAAGGAAGGGAAAGCAGGGGTATGGAATTTGGGTCTATTACATTTACCTTCTGAATATGCTTAGTTTGATGATGTCTTTGATCCGGTCGAGGTGGGCGTTTTACCGCCACACCAACTGTATGATTGTGTTATTGACTTCCCAGGTGCGAGAATTCCTTATGGGACAATTTATTCATTATCCCTTGCAGAGGAAAAAAATCTTACAAGACTGTTCAGGAATTTCTCCGTAAGAAGTTCATTAGACCGTCGCTAACGGAAACTACGATCTTTTTCGTAGAGAAAAACTTCTAGAGGGCTGAGGGCTCTGTGCAAACTGCATCTCAGACTGTTGCTGTGGCGAATCTACAATTTTGACTTGGATACACTCACCCTCGGGTGCAGGTGCTGTTTTAGCGCGGCCGGACCTTGGTCAACCTGGCGACCCGTCCGCTTATCCAGTGAACTAAAACTTCAAGTTCCAGAATCCCTGGAGGCAAGTGCTCCTCCCACCCCCGCTGACGCGCTCCACACCACCACAGCTGAGCACTCTTAAGTGCGAGTGGAAGCGTTCTAGCGGAGCGTTAGCGGAGTGTAGCAGAGTGGCCGTCTTCGGCCGTCCACGGCAGAACAAGGCAGGGCAGGGCCCACTCCCTTTCATCTTTTCATCTCTGCTGTGTGGTGAGTGCCGTGAATTTCACAATTATTCCTCAATTTGTGGTGTCTTTCGTACCTCACTTTCAATATGGTGCATACCCGTTCTATCTTGAAAAAAAAAGACGATGTTAGCCCTTTGTCAAGTGCGAGTACCCCGAGTTCAAAAGGCCAAGTCTTGATCCACTCTTTCTTCTCAGCTAATTCTGACTTATTCCCCTCAAGTAAAATGGGGAAGAACTTAGTTGTTAAAGATACTTTTTTACATGAACAGTCTTTACCAGGTAAAACTCCCTCATCTCAGGGTAACACTGAAATCACGAACAATGGTGAGATAGGCGAGACAGGTTCATTATTTGAACGTTCTTTTGGCCAAAAGGAGATTGACTTATCGGTTAATCTCTCCAACGACATCCTGGAAATTCTAGCAATTACCTCGCCTATAAAAGACCTTCCATCCTCCAAACCCTCCTCTCCAGTTGTTACAGTCATGGGCATAGCACCAGAAAACACTGAAAACTTAATGGGAAGTGAGAATCCTTCTGCTCCAGCAATATCTCTTTGTGAGAACTCGTTCCATCTATCGGCTTCGCCAAGGATGGATGGTGTTACCGCTCAGAACAAGTCTTCTCCAGAATCTTGTACAGCCATTCAAATAGAAGCCTTGGAACATATTACCAAAGCCTTAAATAGGCTAGCTGACCTGTTTGTAGAACAGAAAAAAGCAACTGATCGTTTGGACTCAAGGCTTTTGGACTATCAGTCCATTACGAATAAGAACTTTAGCCTAGTTCGTGCTGCCTTATCGGAAAGAGGTAAACAATTAGAAGAAGTTCTAAAGAAAGAAGAAGAACTAAAAAAACTTGGCTTAAACGATCACGCGGTCATCCTGCAAAGTAATAAAGAAATTCAGAAGATTAGTCTGTCTGTTGGAGTGATGGAGAAACGCACTTCAATGATTTCAGAAGACACGTCAAAATCCCTGATTTCCTTAAAGTCAGTTGACTCAAAACTCTCAAATTTACTGTCTGAATACCGCACAGCTGCAAAAGATATTATGGAGGGACGACCCTTTGAATCTTCTAGCAAAGACCCGATTGTTCCTCAAATGCCCTCCATTGTATCTGACTCCGCAGCAAGGGCAGCACTTCAGGAAAAACTTATCCCGCTGGATCACTCGATCGTCGGACAGCAGGTGAATTCATCGGGGCCTCCCGCTACCAGCGCGCATCGTGTTATCAACACTCCGTGGTCTACAGAGCTCCAAGGTCCCCTTCTATCTAAAGTCATTCCTCCTTCAAATTTCAGTACTGTAAAAAGAAGGTCTTTTGAGCATATCAACTCTTTAGCTTTCTTACCTCTATTTCCAGAAGAAGATGGGTACATCCTGCGCTCATTTAATAAAAAAGCATTCTTGGATCTATGTCAAACTTGTTTTCCACTAAGAAACATACATTCATTAGACATTGTAAAAATATCTTATTCTGAGTGGGATAAATGGTCTACAACGACTAACATCACGTTTTCAGCTGCCTCCATTGTGGAATCCATTTGGGCCAATCGTGATTTCTTCCTGTCTAAAGGGATTGAAGTTCTATCTATGAGAGCCTCTGATCATGTGATTCAACAAGGGGGCAGAGCTTCGGTGGTTTATCGCACATTAGGTTCAGAGTATGGAGAATCAGGCAACTCCTCAACCTTCCAGGAAGTGTCATCTCAGCTGTCTGATAGACAGGTTCTGTCTAAATCTTCGCTTTCCCATGCATCTCCTGCTTTTCTACCTACGCAGCATGTCCATGATAGACACAACTCTGGCTTGACTCTTCCACCGCAAAAGAACTTGGAATTTAAACAACTCTTTCTAAACAGCATTGCAAAAATGAATACAGCTATGGAGTCCTTAGCTGACCTAGGTATGGCAATTGCAGCTGACCCCAATTCAAAGTCGGGGCCTCCCGCCCCGGACTTATCCTAACCATTTAAAGACTACTCTAAAATGTGTCTCGTGGAACTGTGCAGGCTGGAGGAACCTTCTTTCTGAACAACCATGGGATGCTATTGTATCATCTGACCTGGTGTTTCTTCAAGAGACTTGGGCATGTGATCCCCTAGAACTTGATGGCTTTCACTGTTTTTCCCAATTGGCGGGTGTATCCACAATGGGTCATAACAGGGGGGGGATGGCCATTATGCTGAAACTTAGCTCCCAGGGTGTTCCGAGTAAAGTCTGGGCAGAAACTAATGGAATCATGGCGCTTAGAATCTGTTTTCCAGATCATAAAGCGGTAATGGCTATAAATGCATATTTTCGGCCTCCTTACTTAATTGCCCCCCTGCAAAAAGATTTTTTTACGAAGATTGCCTCTTTTTTAGAATTTCTAAATGATTCTTATGGTAACGATATCTGGATATGGGGTGGGGATTTTAATTTAAAAATGTGTAATCCGTTGCTTTACCTAGAAGCCGATGATTTGTTCGCATCCTTGCCAGAATGGAATATGTCCCCTGACACTTCACTGTCACAACGCTCAAAAGTAGAAAGGGAATTTGCCAATCTCATCATGTCTCATGGTCTCGTTCCTGTCGGCGGCCGTTTGCATAACTCACCAGTGAATTGTTTCACCTTCAAACGAGGTTCCAGTCATTCCTACATTGACCATTATTTTGTGAGAGTGAACTTCTTTGTCAATATTCTCAGCCATGATATCACTTGGTTTGATTGTAGTGACCATGCGATGGTGGAGTTAAAATGTGTTTTAAACACCAAGGGTGTTAACGGCGAGGCTTTTGCTAAAACAGGAGCGGTAATAATAAGAAACAAATCTAAGATTAATTGGTTATATTGTGATTCATTGAAATTTACTGATGATCTTGCACAATTAGTGGAGTCATGGGGCGGTCAGGTTGCCTCGAATGAACGGCTAACTCTGGAGTTGTATACAAATTTATGCTCTAGGTTACAATCAAACATTTCACATTCGGTGTTTAGCAACATTCATTCCTTACGACGTCAAAATATAAAAAAATCAAACGCTGAGTGGTTTGATAAAGAATGTAGACTAGCGCGTGCGGTGATTTGGAAGCTTAGGAGAGGTGCATCCAGAATTAATAACTTAATGAGGCAGGATATGCGCGTTAAGGAAAGACAATATCGTTTTCTCTTGAAGTCTAAAAAAAACAACTTCATAAATAAACGTAGAGAAAAAATGGAAGCACTTCTGCTGAACAAAGATGCTCGGGCTTTCTGGTTGGAGATTAACGATCTTGCCTTTCCTGCTGAAAATAAACCACCAGATGCTTACATCTGTCCCTCAACTTGGTCACATCACATTAGCTCGCTTTATAGCTTGAATTCATCAGACATCTTACTGTCTCCTCCTACGAAGGAGGTGAGTACAGCTCATACCTGGTCTGTAGCCCCATCTTTGATTTCAGCTATGCTAAATATAATTAACCCTTCTAGAGCTGCCGGCCCGGATGGCATTCCCCCTTTATGTTGGGTGAAAAATAAACAATCTTGTCTGCAAATTATGGTGCCTACCATCAACTTCTGTCTCTCCAATACCGTGGTACCTGATAGTTGGCGTGGCAGTATTCTGTTTCCTTTATTTAAAAAAGGCAAGAGAAACGATCCAAATGCCTATCGCATGATCGCCCTGTTAGATGCGGGCGGCAAATTGTTTGCCAAGACCTTGCTTCATGACCTCCAATCTTGGGTAGACGAAAATAATATTCTCCCAATGGCCCAAATGGGGTTTAGGGCGGGTCACTCCACCAGGGACAATTGTTTAATCCTTGATTTACTGTTAGACAAATATGTGGGAAAGAAGAATTACACCATGTTTTCTTGCTTCATTGACTATAGTAAAGCATTTGACAAAGTGTCGCGATCCATTCTTTGGGTAAAACTGCGCAGACTAGGCTGTCCGGAAGGTCTTATTCGCGCCATTCAATTGTTGTATTCACACACCTGGGCTAAAGTGCGATGGGGTCCTGAAGGAGAATTAACAAGTCCTATTGATACTCTTGATGGGCTAAAACAGGGTTGCGTGTTGGCGCCTCTTTTATTTAACATTTATGTTTCTGACCTTTTTTCTCATTTACAGTCGGATGTCAGTTTGTGCCCAAAAATGGGCGGCTTTGCTATAGGGTTGTTAGCCTATGCTGACGACATGGTTTTATTGGATTTATCTGCAGGTGGTCTTCAACACAAACTTACTAAACTATATGAATATTGTGGTTGTAACAATATTAAAATCAATCTCTCGAAAACCCAAATCATGGTGTTTGGTAAGCAACCTATTAATTTTTCATGGTTTATAGGCTCGTCTAAAGTGGAGGTGACCTCTCATTACTCCTACCTGGGCCTTGAGCTAATGCACTCAAGGAAATGGTCTGGTCACCTTAACAAACTAAAAACTAAACAAGCCATCGCTACTAATGCCTTAGTTAAACTAAAATATGCTGGGGTTTTATCTAACCCGGTGGAGGTAAAAAAGGTGTACTTAGCAAAATGGGTCAATTGCCTGTTATATGGCTGTGAAATTTGGGGTTTTGCTCTGATGGAGTCTTTAGCTAAATGGGAAAGGAGCTTTTGGAGGAGAATGGTTGGCTTCCCTCCAAGTGCTCCTATGGGGGCTTTTTTGCTGGACATGGACATGGTACCAATTGATGTTCGTATTGAGATACGCGTACTAAAATTCTTTGTCATTAATCTGTTGAACGAAACAAAGCTGCTCTCCTTCTGTTTACGTGAGGCTGTACTCTCCCCTTTAGGTTCAAGTTATATATCCAACATTTATTCCATCTGTAGAAAATATGATCTTTTACCGAATGGTTCAAAATTGAACTTAGAGTCTATTGCGATGCTAGATAACTTGCGTGAGAGAATGGAAATCAATGCTTTTTCCAAGTGCTGGGAAATGTGCTCCAAATTATCCACTTTAGCGGATTTTTGCCTGTTAAAAACACATAAAGGTTTAGCGCCTTTGATGTACCAATGTGCAAATTGGAAAATTCTTAGATGTTTGTTAAAACTTCGTTATGGCACCCTCCCTGTTGAAAAGTTTATAATGGCCCACTCGCAGACAATTAAGGAGGAAAGATTTTGTAAATATTGTGGTGATCAAATCGATGATATTGTTCATTTATTCGTTGTCTGTCCACAGTTGGCTCATTTAAGAACGAGATGGTTAAAAAGTTTTTATAGTAATGATTCAGTTAATTTACAGTCAATTTTAAAAGAAGAAGAGCCTAATGCCGTTATTCGGATTTACATCTTTTTAAAAGAATGTTTTATTTTAAGAGGTGTTTTACTTTGATTTAATCTGTTTGTGTTTTGATTGCTGTTTTCTTTTCCTGTAACTATATGCTGAAATATTGCAATAAAGTTTAATTTTAAATATAAAGTTATGGTGGGGGATTGTCTTTATTTCACTCTTATTTATGTGGTGACCCTATTTTTGGCGCAATGGCTGGTACAAAGGGAACCCATAAAAGCCCCCTTGACCAGTTTTCGCTTGGCTCTATTAAAAATTGATACCCAGGTAGCCAATACCTTAAAAGAAATTGAAACAACAAAGATGATAATCCAAGCACAGATGCATGGCAATGATACGAAAGTAGCTGCTATCCCAAACTCTCAATTGACACCCTGTATCGATTCAACTAGTCTCAGATAACACTTCAGGTTCAGTGCCAAATACAAATGTTTCGCCTAGGCTTTCCCAATCCCCGTTTAGTTTTTGATTCAAGTCCTAAACAGCTTGAACAGCCTGATCATGGAATGTAAAAAAAAAAGTTAGCACAAATAAAAGTAGACAAGCATTAGTAATGCCAACCGCTCTGGCTAGCTATAAAACTGTTATTGGGTTACCAGGTAGGCTACAAGCTCTGGCTATCCTTTTCTTGTTTGCAGTGCTTTTATATCCCTCTATCTGTATCTAGCTGTTGTGTAGTGCTTTTCTGTCCATCCTTTCCTTTCTGTTTTGTAGCTCTTTGCTTTCCTTTTGTCTTGCTGTGCCAATTCTGTGGCTCTGTGCTTCCAGCTCGAGACTGTTCCCAATTTCCACATTCGTTCTATTTCTGTTCTAAAATGCAGATTTCTTACACTTTCATTTATTCCTCTGTTCACCATTCTTTTGCACTTTATCACCTCTCCCTCGCACTCGTGTTAACACAATGCTAGACTGAGGAGTTCAGTGAAATGCCTGAAGTGACATTGCTTGTGCTGAGAAAAATGCCACTCTTGTCTAGATATATTTAATTACTCTTAGTTTCTAGATGACCGCTGTACACAGAAAGGCTTTGCGTGTATATAGGGGCATTCCTGCCAGTGAGTAGTCCCCCCTCCCCTTTTTCTGCAAAGATGAAAACGAAGGGTCAAAAAGCACAGGCTGCACTCTACAGCCCGCTGTAAAATAATTAGTGGCGCTTGGCAAGGGAGATGTGCACGTGAAGCCAGCCGGGGAGATGAGCGAGGCCACACTGTCAGAACGGGCTGAGCCAGATGAAACGGCTGTTTACATTTTCATGTTCGCACATGCACCCGAACATGAAAAGGTAAACAGCAATTGCTGAGTTCCCTGTTCCATGAGCGGGTGTGCACTCTTGCAGGAAAGCAAAAATTAAATTAAATATTCCTCACCAGGAACGTTTCTGTCCATCACTAAATGATCAGCTTAGTGCAAAGATTTCCCGATGCGAAAATAAAAGGATATGGCACAACTTGTGGAACTTGGAAACCACGCCCACTACCATTGTAGTAAATGACGGACAACCACTGTCCTCGGTAATTCAATGTAAGCTTGACCCCGCCCACGCATACGTCGCATCCTGCCGCCATAGTGCATCGGGGACACTGCATTACAGTGATCCCGTGCACCAGGCGGCATACCTAATGACGTCTGACGTGCAATGGGCAACCCTGTGCCCTGCACCCGTTAGCAGGCTGCCCGTACTGTTACCTATACTCTCTGGTACGCATGCGCGCTGCTTACCAGAGAGGTAAAAAGGCAACAATATAACATAAAAACAGACCCATATCTGTTAGTGATAAACATCATAAGCCCCCCTCTCAGAATACCAACAACATACCCTCCA
>JASCRE011077526.1:0-10713 GCA_030264635.1 Desmognathus aeneus | reverse complement strand
GGCTGTGCAGTTTGACAGGAAATATAAACCAGATAATTAAGTTATGTTATGTTATGTTATGTTATGCCAGCATTTGTACAGCGCCCGAGCACGGCTTCCGCCGCCTTCGGGACGCTGTCCAACTGCCCTCGGAGGGGGGAATTTGGTCTGAGGCGAAAGGAGACAGGGAGGGAGAGTGCCCAGACCGAAAAGGGAGTAGAGTGAGAAAGTGGGATCAGCATTGACCCCTAGAGAATAGAGAGGGAGGGAAAAGAAAGAAGAAAAATCTTGGGGATGAATGGGGACAGTATAAGTCAATAACTGTAAGAGTCTTGACAGCCTCAGCAGCCTAGTCTTCAGGTATCACACATCCAGAGTTCGCAGTCACCATTCAACAGCAAAGCCCTTTGGCCAGCCCCTAGCATAAGGCAGGAAAGATTACCTGTGGAACCACTGTGACTTTGCGGGGGTGCTGCATCATTCGCTGCTGCACTTAGACCCATGTGTCTCTCCTGGGAAAGGGTAAGTGTGACTCGCTACCTCCCCACTTAACTTCAGCTCCTATCCGCAGGCGTGTCCGCACTCCAGTCAGTAGGTATCACACATTCAGAGTTCACAGTCACCATTCAACAGCAAAGCCCTCCGGTCAGCCCCTAACATAAGGCAGGAAAGATTACCAGTGGAAACCACTGTGACTTTGCCGGGGTGCTGCATCATTCGCTGCTACTCTTAGACCCTGGTGTCTCTCCTGGGAAAGGGTAAGTCTTTCTCACTACCTCCCCACTTAACTTCAGCTCCTATCCGCAGGCGTATTCGCAATCCAGTCAGTAGGTATCACACATCCACACACTACCACCCACCGCCCCGCCCACATAATCAACTTTGCCCATTTGGGCAGGGCACAGACGGTGGGCGGCAATATGCGAGCGGGGCATAGGCCCCGTCCTCACACCACCACCCACTCTCTGCCGTGTCAGTGTGGCCGGCTGGGACAAGCAGCGCGCAGGGCGCGCCGTTCATCCCAGCCGGCAGGTATAGCAGTGTGGCAAGGACAGGGCAACACACTGTTGACGTACTGTCCCGGCCATACTACATACATTACCCTTTTAGTCATGTGATGCGCGCTCAGCGCGCATCTGTGACCGAAAAGTCAATGAAATGAGAAAAAAACTTGCGTACTACAATGACAAAATGAGGACTTAAGAACTCAAAACTATCACTAAAAATGTGGAAGTTAAGAATGCGTTCAGAAGAGGACTCTGAATTCAAATATATCAAACATGCCAAATTCAATCCTGCTC
The DNA here is from genome assembly GCA_030264635.1 of Desmognathus aeneus. Classification (NCBI taxonomy): domain Eukaryota; kingdom Metazoa; phylum Chordata; class Amphibia; order Caudata; family Plethodontidae; genus Desmognathus; species Desmognathus aeneus. The sequence goes on along the minus strand of JASCRE011077526.1, from coordinate 9,433 downwards.
AGAACTCGAATTATGCCTTTAACTCATGAGTCGCAACTTTGCACACCTTGTGGCATGAAGACGCGATTTTGGAAAGCTGTAGCTGAAATGTTAGATAAGGTAAACATTTTCCAAAAGGAGCCTACCACAAATCACAAACAAAACAAGTTGATAAACAACAACAAAAAAAATCTATTTCACCTTCACCAACTATCTACCCTTGATCCCCTCCTAAATATCAACCATCAGATGATCAAACCACCCAATTCAGTGGGTGCTTTTGGTTCCACTATGCCAACAAATCCCAAATGTGAATCTACATCCTCACACTCCTCACACAGGAGTCAACACTACTCTACAAATACAAAAACCTCCAATATGGACCCACTTCAACCAGAAACATGCTGCACTTGCCAGAACTCAAACATTCATGAAAGCAAACAATGTAACTCCGATAAAATCCCAGTTTAACTGTTTCTGTCCACAACCTCAAAATCAGCACCTCCCTTGCCAAACAAAGCTTCCAAAATGCAGTAAAGTCAGGACAAGTATTATCCCTAGCTAGAATTCCACACCAGACTCAATCATATTTACAAACTACAAAACATTCCTGCCCTAGAGGAAGACACAAACGCCAGATTAAATCTCTTTACATTATGCAACCATGCCCCCATGATCTGGGAGAATTATTTGCATACCGGTAAATAGCACCCAAGCCTACACGTTAAGCTAGACCCATTGTCGCTGTGAGAATGGGACTCAAGTAACGAACAAGCAGAGGGCTCCACTGACCAGTAAACCAGTGTCGGCCATGCCCACTTGTGATACAGAAACAATTTTCGCACTGATAAATTGCACCCCACACTTTGTTGTTAGGTTAGAACTTTTTGCATATAAAGGTTGCGCTTCGTTGTCACATTGACTCTCTTCGTTTACCCCATGCCACACTGTTAAGTTGCATCTAATCACTAACTGGACAGTCGTGGCCCATGACTTTTTGAAATGTTGGATCTGCCTGAAGCCTAGTCCAAGGTGTGCCGTGCTACATTACCTGGTTTCCCCATTCAAATCTTGGATGATGGCACCTCATTGTTACATATTAAGTTAGATCACTCTACAAAGTGGATTTGTGCTTCCCTAGTTCCGTGTTACACAACATCTCATCGAGGATGGCACCCCGTTCTTACACTTCATGCTTAGTCTCGTTTCATGCTCAAAGGTGGCGCCCCAGGGCTTCTTTTAATGTTGGATCCTTTACCATGCTGGGGTCTGGCACTACAATGTTTCCTTTCTTGTAAAAGCTCTTTGTATACAAGAGGATAACACGCTGAACCTCCATGTTATGTTAGATCTTGGCTGCCTTCAACAACCGTTCTCTGCCATGGTTATTATTTACAGTGGGCCATTCCACTAAACAAATCAAATGCCAGTCTATCAGCATGTTAAAAATGCTGCAAGCTATATAGAAAGGCACTACATAGGAGACATACACAGCCCAAAGACCTGTCCCGTCCTCTATTGATAGATGTAGGACCCCTCACCACCAGTAACCCTGAACGTGGAAACTAGTAATGAAAAAAATAGCCTGCGCAGAGTAAAAAAAGTTAATGTAAAAAATTGCCTATCCTTCAACATCTATACTAAACTAGACTATACTAGACTGATGTCTATTCTAGACTTCAGTCCCACCATTTAATGCACATTTACAAATTTCTCAGTTCTAATCCATTTCAGAATGCTTGGCCAAACCTTATGCGTGCAGAAATAGTATACTCTCACTTATCCGAAACTACGTTCATATTCCGCATTGGTTAATTAAACAGTGATCGGATCACGTTGCAATATTCCGAGCTCGTATCATCAGTCTCCCTCAAAAGCCACATTCCCTTTTGAACGACAACCTGTCCTACATAGCTATTCAACTACAACAAGCAAACATAAGCAGTTCACCTCATCAGCATAGCGGGATTCAATCATTTATCTCTTAAAAATACATTTTGTAATGATAGAGCACAAGGAAAGTCTGGGAACATTGTTACTTTTCTTCATGTCACTGAATTTTATTGGTTTTAGTTACTTAAACCTTAAAATGAAATAGCTATTTTACAGTCAAATAAATGCAGAAGACTACTAGCATAAAGTTTCACGGAAAAACTAAGAATTTTACTTTATTGACTAGATTAACGTGCCACACCCATGGGCCTCTGAATACAGAAATACAGAAAAAAATGCACAACAAATAAATATGGGTAAATAAAGAAAAATGGAAAAAAATAAATACATAAATACCACAAAACCAGAAGCCTTAATTACAACCAGGGTTAAAAATGTGTTCCCTTCAGCATCTATCAATTAATGGAAGAGTGTTATGGAAAATATTAGCTGCCAGTACAAAGACCGAAAAAACCCATGTTTTACAAGTATAGTAACTCACCTCAGATCTCACCTCAAGTCGCCTGCCTTTGCCTTCTGTAAGTGTTGATAGCACAGGGTGCCCACCTTGCAGACACTGAATGGTCAGATATACAAGCTGACCTAACGAAACCCTCCCAATCTGCAAGGCCCTGTCACACAGATTGAATTCCAGTGGAGGGTCTCGTAGCCTTGGGGTGGGGATTGCCATTCAGCATTGCAAAATTGGTGTTTTAAAATGCGCGCATCACTTCGTTTCTCCTTCTCCAGCCCTATTAATGGACCCCATTTAGGCTCAAGTGTTGGTTGTTTTCAAAACGCACGTTTCTTTGTAGCTCTGACAAAGGGGGCCCACTAACAATGGAGCCCAGCCCAGGCAGACTAACACCTACGGGTTTTCATTTATGTCCTGCTGGGTCTGGGCTTTCAGTGTCAAAAGGTGGTTGTGTGTGATACACTCTGTGCCTGCCTTTAGCACAGCAGGCAGCCGAGCCAAGAAGAAAGGTCAGTAGGCAGGAAGCAGTGGCCATGAAAGTCATTCTCAAAGGCCAGAAAAGACAGAAAGAGGCCCTGCTGTTTATTCGTCCCCCACCTCCTCCCATCACACTGCGGGGGTGAGGGGTGGGAGGCAGGGGACGGGTGTTAGGCCACTGCCTGCACCGTATCCAGCCAACTCCGAAACAGCGCTGATCTTGCACCCTGCACCCACTCGCAGGCAGACCTTGCCACTGGCTCTGTAGCGGGCAGAGCCGTCTCCAGCGAGATAGCGAGCCCTGGCTTCGATGATTAATTCCGTCCTTAAAAACCAGGAATTTCAACAAATTTGCAAATGCGTTGTAAGATGGCTGCAAAGGAAAGAATTCCCCAAAAGCTAAGCATTTTGGCAGGTTTTGCAGCTTAGTCGACAAAAAAAAAACGAACAAATGTTTACTTTTCAAGCTCTGTTAACAGATCCTTTTAGGGAACAACCCCCGTGCAGCTGCGAACTGGGCAGAAGAGTGAGAGATCTATTTCCAAAAGTCAGCAACAATGGCATTGGTGGGGAACTTGAGCCAGTGAGCAAGTTTTTGCTGCACCAGAATTTGTAAAGTTCACAATGATTCTTCGACCAAGTTACAGAATTTCTACATGATAGACATGCTTTAAAAAAAAAAATTTGCGTTCAATTTACATCCAGTTCTTCTTGCTTCCTTAGAGACGATCCCGAATCTCTTCCCATGCCAAACTCTTCAACCTCTCACCTTTTGAGGGGGGAACGGAAGGATTAAATGGAGAGGACATTTTGGCAATGTAAAAGGTGGCTTTTGCAACCATTAGGTGAAAGGCGAGTTGGGCTGGGCCAGCTCCCAGGGGAGTGGCACTCTGAGCGATTCCATTACAAGCTGTGCAGTTCGTGCAAGGTGTCGTCGAGCATCCTCTGCATCTTGCTGTTCTCCTCTTTGGTGTTTCTCAGTTTATCTTCCAGGTCATCAATGCTTTTCTCCAGCTTTGCCACTGATCTCTCTGCAAATTCAGCACGGGTCTCGGCCTCTTTCAGCTTATCTGTCAGAATCTTGAACTCCTCTTTATATTTGTCCTCTTTTTGGGAGTACTTTTCATCAGAAGCATTGAGGCACTTCAGGTTCTGGTCCAACAGCCTGATCTGCTCCTCCAGCTGACGGGCACGGGACTCGGATATCTCAGCACGTTCCTCTGTGCGTTCAAGGCCTCCCTCAATGATGACCAGTTTACGAGCAACTTCCTCGTATTTGCGGTCTGCCTCTTCTGCAATGTGCTTGGCTTCCTTTAGCTGAATCTCCTGCAGTTCCATCTTCTCTTCATCCTTCAGAGCACGGTTCTCGATCACTTTCATCCCTCGTTCGCTCTCATCAGCGACCTTTTCGGCCTCCTCAAGCTCCTGTAGAGCTGCTGCCAGCCAGGCGTTCCTGAGCACGATCCAACTCCTCTTCCACCAATTGGATGCGACGGTTTAAGGCAGCCACCTCAGCCTCAGCCTCAGCCTGCTCCCGGGCCCGCCGCTCCTGCTCGGTCTCGCACTGCAGCCGCTCGGCCCGCTCCTCCGCCTCGTCGGCCTGCTGCTGCAGCACCTGGATCTTGCGCTTCACCGCCTCGATGCTCGTCACGCCGGCCATGGTCCCCGCGCTGTGTCCGTCTGTCAGTCCGCCCGGCCTCGCCCTCTCTCTCTCTCTTGGAGTTTTAAAATGCGCGCATCACTTTGTTTCTCCTTCTCCAGCCTTATTAATGGGTCCCATTTAAGCTCGTGTTGGTTGTTTTCAAAACGCACGTTTCTTTGTAGCTCTGACAAAGGGGGCGCGCTAAGAATGGAGCCCAGCCCAGGCAGACTGACACCCAAGTGCTTTAATGTATGTCCTGCTGGGTCTGGGCTTTCAGTGTCAGAAGGAGGTTGTGTGAGACTCTGTGTCTGCCTTTAGCACAGCAGGCGGCCGAGCCAAGCAGAAAGGTCCTGTAGGCAGAAGCAGTGGACATGAAAGTCATTTTCAAAGGCCAGAAAGAGGCCCTGATGTTTGTTCGCCGTCCCCGCCCCCGGGGTGCAGGGGAAGGGGTGTTACGCCCTGAACTTGCACCCGCTGCCAGAGGCTCGGTAGCGGGCAGAGCCGCCTCAAAGGCAACAGCGAGGCTTGGAGCAGCCTGAAGCAGCCTGCACTAGCAACATCTCACATATAGGTGTCGCTACAGAAACCACGACTGGTTCTAGCACAATGCAGCTCCGCAAGAGCCTGAACTTACACTCTCTCACATACAGATGTCGCTAGAGTCACTTGATCTGGCTCTAGCGAGACGGGCAGACCAGGAGACAGTCTGCGCTTTCACCGACTGACCTACGGATGTCTCTCTATACAGTGCCAATTTTGCACTAAAGCACGTCTCGAGGTAGCCTTAATTTGCACTCTCATACAAAGCGTGTCACATCAGTCTATGCATAACTTGTGTGTTAAACATACAGATGTCGCTGTAAGGTCAAGAGCAGAGTCAAGCGTGACAGCGAGCGCCGAAGCAATCGGCACTGGATTCTTCTCACATATTATATACAGAAACGGGCTCCAGTATAGCGCGAATTTACATCATCCGATTCCAGCACAACAGCAATCCCCTCGGCAATCTGCACGTGTCTTCCTAATCAGATGGCGCTACAGACACACGACCTGGCTCCAGCACGACCAGCGCAGACACAGCGTCTCCTTGCACGAGCTCACACATAGGAGTCATTTCATCCAGTGCGTCACAAGGGCACATTACTGACGTCATCGAGAACCCCTGTACTTTCACCATCTCACATACAGATGTCGCTGCATCAGGAACCAGCACTCGCCCAGGCCTCGAAGCAGCCTGCACTTGCAACCTCTCACATACAGATGTCGCCATACACGGGGCCCGACTCACAAAGCTTACGTGCTGTCTTAATTTTACTTCTGGTGTAACTTTCATTGACAGCAATGAGAGTTACACCAGGCTTTGTGAATCAGCCGCACAGTGTATATTTTTTGCACAAGTTTGCACTCTCTGCAGATGCCGCGAAGAGACAGCATCAGTCCAATATACTTGAGACAGTCGCCTGCACTTGCAGCGTCTTACATATAGATGTCGCTGTATGTACATCCACAAAAACATTATGTTCAGCAAATGTACAGCCTCAACGCATGATCTCTCTGAAGTTGCACACTCTCACATACAGATGTCGCTGCAGGCAAGGGGCAGGTCCAAGTGGAGCAGCGAACACTGAAGCAGTCTACACTAGCAACATTTTACATACATAGATGTCGCTACAGACACAGAGACAGGCAAGCTCTGACCAGCTGCTAGCACAACGCCAGCTCTGAAACAACCCCTGCTTGCACCATCTCGGATACAGATGTCGCTGCATATACAGCGTAACTTCCGACACGAAAGGAAGCCTATAGATCAGGGGCGTCCAAGTTTATTGGGACGTTGGGCGTGTAATAATAAATCTGGGTGTGCGTGGGCCACATCAAAATAACATACCACAAAATATAGCAAAATTGTGCGCTGCAGCAAAGATTCGTTTTAAACAATTGTCGATATTCTTCCAGTGTGAATAAGCCCAAACTAGTGTTTATAATAATAACAACAGATTTCTTATATAGGGCTACACACCCTTGAGTCTCAGAGCACTGATAACAGATGACATTATTACCCCACAGTGTGGTACTCAACTTATCAACCTCCGAGGATGAAAGGCTGAATCGGACCTTCCGGATTCAAACCTGTGTCAGCAGGCTTGCACAGATGTCACAAGCGAGTGTTCAACCCGCTGAGCTATCTGACCCTACGGGTCAAATAAATAAATAGCAATTTCATGCACACATGAGGCAGGAATCGCTGTCTTCCCTTAATGAAAAATGTGTGTTGGGCTGAAAGCCATTACTGACAGAAAAATAATCCACCAGTGCAGATACTCGACAACCAAAGGAGGCTAATTTTCTCTGTGTTGAAATGCAGTTTTCATGTGCACAGTTTTATTGAACATAGAGAACTGCTAATACAGAATCATGCTTAGGAGTTCTTCCCCCAGATACTCGTTTTAAACTTCAAATCAAATTGCAGTCTATTATAGCTCAGTAGACCAAATGGTATCACTGCTCTCTATCATCGTGCAAAAAACCCATAACATCATATACCTTGCAATACCACGCGCAATACAGAGAACAGTGCAATAGAACAGGAATCAGATCAGGAATTGAAATTTTGTGGCAGATTTAAAATCAAGCCGGGAGGAAATGATTTGCTGATGTGAAGGGAAAGCATTCCAGGCATGGGTCCCCAGGCGTTGCGCTGTGATGCCTCCCTTCGTGGCTTTCCTCCATTTGGGTGGCTACGAATTGGACAGATTGGCCATTCATTTAAGATGCTGAGCAACAGGGCCTTGGAACCAGGCTTGGGCGTAACTTGAACAGGTCTCATGTAGAGGCTTCTAGGCAGGGCAAAATTGCTTGTGCTTGATCTGTTTTTCAAAAGTGAGCCAACCGAGGTTGCAGCGTGCCTCTGAGATGTGAGTGAACGGGCCAGGGAGAGGATCAACCTTACCACCCGGTTTTGTACCCTCTGCAAGCTCTTAAGATTTTTCTGAAGAGCACCTGCATAGGTGGTATTGCAGTAGAGAAGTTTAGAAGACACAAGAACCTGGCAGAGGGTTTTGAGCTGTCTGTAGGCAAGCAGGGGAAAGCGAATGCTGATTTGTTTAGCTGATGATGCACAGATTTGATACCGCCTTCAACAGTTTTTGGAGTTGAGCTGGACCAGGACCACAACACCCAGATCTTTCGCATGATCGACTGGCTGCAGAGGGGGACCCATCGTGTGGGACCATAGAAGGGAGTTTGGGCCTGAAGTTGTACGACTGGCGACACGCAGGATTTCAGTTTTGGTTCCACTAAGCGAGAGCCAGTTATCTCACATCCATAAGATCACCTCCTTTGTGATGTAGATTTACAAACAGCTAAGTGTCATCGGCGTACATCTGAAACTGTAAACCGGTGTGACGAAAGTAGGGCCAGGGGTAACAACCTGCCCATTTCGCACAGATACACCCCCTAGTTCAACGCCTTAGGCCTGCCTCGTGCAGCACCCTTCTGAGTTAACTAGGAGTGCCAAATAACCAGGATCGTTCGCCCTTATGTGCAAACACCAGAAATGCCACAAAAAGAAAGGGATTGACTCGGTATCTTTCAAAAGTAAGACACAGGTTTATCATCACCACGCAGTGAATCGTTACATTACAAGCAAAGTTGATAGGACTGCGTCTAGCTTCTAGTGTTTCAGTTCGGTACAGAAATCTCTAGGCAAGGTTATCACAGTTCAGTACAAAGCCAGTACCACAGACAAGAGGTCACAGGGAATCACCGCTCCAGTATCTCCAAAAGGACGAGGCAAGCCATTCTCCAGTGCGTTGCTGCTAGGCCAGGCTAAGCTATCGTGGCTTAGGCACAGAAAACCAGGCACTCCCTCAGGTCTGTTTTCTTTGGTGAATCACTTCTGCATTGCACACCCACTTGTGCCACTCAGAAGTCAGTCGGAGAGAGAGAGACGATGAGCCTAACTCACCCTACTAAATACTCCCCAAGCAGTGCTGGGAAAACCAAGCTGGGGTAAATCAATTTCTTCTTCTAACTTGGGGGTAGGGCCCAGGACTAGCGTCAGGTTGTCTGCTGCCTACCATCCCAGATGGACCCCGGGTGAAGAGATTCACACATGGTCACATCGAGGCACAACGGTGCCTTTCATCCTTCTGCCCTGCAAGAACAAAGAGGGGAGAGGCGTTGGCCGCATCCCTGGCTGGACACTATCACGAAGAAGGGAGGAGGCTGTTACTTCAAAGACCCTCCTGACCTTCCCGCTGGGAGAGACAACGGCTTCCCAGGAGAATATCCAGACCTACTGCTAACCCACCTCCCCCACTGAGGGAGGGATGGGGGTGCCACCAGGCAGGCGACCCCAGCAGCGACTAGGTGCACCCAAGAGAGCACCCTAACCCCTATGCTACGCAGACATACGACCAGCCTAGGTGTCCATTTGGCCCCTAGCTGGCGTAAAAAAAAGGCACGCACACCACACAGACTGTCTTCACAGTTCCCCCCCCAAAAAAATAGTAATATATGAGAAGCGATGAGATGAAATACCAACATCGAAAAAATTCAAAACCCACAAGCTGCATCGAATGCCAAAAGGCAAACCCAAAGCTGCATGTTAGGAAATGGGTTAGAAACTACCACAGAAATTTAACAGTTAAACCCACTAGGCCTAGAAAACTCACATAAACCATAATTATTATTGGATTATAACCAAAACTTAGGATCTTTGATCAGTGTTGTCATAAAAAAAGCCTGGCGTGATGGCCCAATGACTAGGAACCACAGGTATTGTGAGCATTGTAGTGCCAGCAAAGAAAGTTTTTGGAGAAGTTGCCTCGATTATTTCCGTATTGTTTTCTAGGGGAATCCATTGCTACGTTAATCTCGAGCATGCAGAGGGTTGCAGCTTTATGTCCTATAGGAAAGTTTTGGAA
>JASCRE011066460.1:0-10713 GCA_030264635.1 Desmognathus aeneus | reverse complement strand
TACGACCACCAAACGTGGCCAGCCTAAATCTAGGGGTAGCAATTTTCGAAGTATTGGATGATCTAAGCTGCCTTGGCGGAACATATTCCTTAATACAATCATTCAGATAGAAGGGGGCAGATTTCTGCAAGCACTTGTGTGTCAAAGAACAGATCTTGTGTATGATCCTTCCTCGCACAGGAAGCCAGTGAAGATCCCGTCTCGCCGAAGAGACATGCTCCCTACGTGCAATTCCAGCTACTGTGCGCACCGCATTATTCTGGATGACTTGAAGGGACTGCAGGAGTCCCTTGTCAATGCCAGAATATAGACTGTTACAGTAGTCTACTCTGGAGTTAATGACTGCGCCAGCAACTTGTGCTAAGTTTTTTTGGGAAAGGTACGGTTTGATCTGAAGTAATAGTTTGTTCAGATAAGCGCAGGAGGACTTGATTTTTTTGACCTGTGCTGCCATAGAAAGGGTATCATCAAAGACGACCCCCAGCGTTTTTACTTTCTTGGCAGTTTTTATGCAGTTGCCTTCGATGACAAAAGATTCATAATCTGTTGACAGTGAACTGACTTTCTGTCTTGTTCCCACTATCAAGATCTCTGTTTTATCGCTGTTGAGCGCTAATCCATTCCAGGCCATCCAACATTGGATGGTATGGAAAATGGTCTGTATCTTCAAAAGGTCTGTCTCATAGACACCCGTTAGAGGGAAGTAAATCTGGGTGTCATCCGCGTAGTTGGTATATCCCACCCCTTCCTGATCAAGGACGTCGAACAGAGGGCGTGTGTATAGGTTATATAAGGTAGGAGACATACACGAGCCTTGAGGGACGCCCCTGACCAGGGGGGCGGGATCCGCGGAGACGTCAGCCAAGAAGATTTTAGCAGTTCTATTCTCAAGGAAGGATTTCACCCATTCGGCCGCGCCAGTGGAGAAGGAAAATGTGTGCAGCAAGCGAGATGTCAACAGGGAATGATCCACAAGGTCAAATGCTGCACTCAAGTCGAGCAACAAAAGAAGTGCTGCACTGCCTGAGTCTACAATATTGGCCAATTGATTTTTTAAGTCCAACAAGGCTGTTTCAGTTCCAAAGCCTTTACGGAACCCTGATTGTCTAGGGTTTAACAGACCATGGGTTTCGATAAATGTGCGTATCTGGGCGTGCGCCATGAAATCTAATATTTTTAGAATAAAGGATACGTGAGTAATCGGTCTGTAATTAGCAGGGTCTTCCGGATTCAGGTCTTGTTTTTTCAAAAGAGGAACAATCCATGCTTCTTTAAGAGTGCTAGGTACAGAGGCAGATTGGAAGGAAAGGTTAATCAATTTTGTGACAACCGGTGCGAGGAAGGTAACAGAACCTTTAACTAGATCCGCCGTGAAGGCATCCCCATTATAAGCAGTGGCCTTCATTGTTCAAGAGCTTTCCGGTATGGTAAAAAAAGGGCTTCCCAATTCATATGTAAGGTATTAAAGGGTTATGAAGTTGCAGATTAAAATCCCCTCCCCAAACAAAGATGTTTTCAGGAAACAATTTTAAAACAAGACACTTTCGATAGAAAGGTGGCACTGCTTGATTTAAATGAATTGATAGGGAGAAAAGTAAGAATTCTTTTTTTTTTTTTTATTATTATTTGATATCATGACAGCTGAGAACAACAGATACAAAAAAAAAAGAGAGAAATAGGTACATACTGAAATTTACAGCCCACTTGAGTCAGTATACATCATGGAGAGAGAAAAAAAAAAAAAGAAAAGAAATACAACATAATCACTGAACGCTGCTAATCTAAAGCAGTGCAATCTTCAATGTAACAGGTTAGAGGACCCCAGTGGTTAGTTAGTTTGGTTAATCTGTCAGATTGCTCATAGATAGTCTTCTCCAGCCAATATTTATCTAAAACATATCTCCACCATTCGGACTCATGAGGGGAGATAGAATCTTTCCAATGTTTGGCGATAACTATTCTGGCCATTATTATAGATTTATATACGAAAGCTCTATCAGTTTGTGGTATCTGATCCGTCCCACCTTTGATAATTGTATCTAGATCGGGGGCTAGGGGCATCTTGATTACTACTGATATTCTAGAAAAAATCTGTTGCCAATATTGAATGATCGCTGGACAGTTAGCAAACATATGCATAAGATCAGCTGCAGGAAATTGACAGCGTGGGCAGAGCGGTATTATATCCTTAGCCCATTTAGCAATTCTCTCTGGCGTGTAGTACCAAAATAAGGCAAATTTCATAACATGTAGCCGTTGCCCCGAGGCTAATAGATAGCGCTGTGCGTTACTTAACAATGAGATCGTAATATCATCCGACTGGATATAATCTGCATCTTCTGAGATGCCTAAATTGATTGCCCATTTGTGTGAAATAGTCTGTAAATCAGTTGTTATTTGATCTAAAAATAGGTTATAATATCTAGTGATTGAACCCCTTCCAGTCGGTCTTAAATCAAAGATCATAGTAATATTAGCGTTATTTTGTGGTAGCATGAGTGAGAATGGTCTCAATACCTCTCGAACTTGTAGATATTTAAAAAAGGATATTCTTGGTATTTGAAACTCAGCACTTAACTGTTGAAATGATTTCATACTGGGTCCTTGAAATAATTGACCGACCTGGGTAAGTCCGGCTCTTAGCCATAAGTTGCTAAACTGATCTAATGGGTCAGGATTAACTAATGCTATAGGTGTGAATAAGGTAATGCGTGGTATGTTTAAAGTTTTTCTGATTTGGGACCATAATCTCGAATAATTCTTTAGGCTGATCAGCTTTATTGACCGTGTAAATTTAAGGTCCCCAATTTTTGCATGTAATGGCAGGGGAATACATTCGGTCAACAGCTTAAGTGCATTATCCCTTGACTGCTCCATCGTTATCAATGTTCTAATTTTGTTAATCTGAGTAGCGTAGTTGTAAATTTTAAAATCTGGCATAGATAAACCTCCTTTAACCCATGGAAGAGTTAATTTTTGCCTAGCACGCCTAGATATTTTGGATTGCCATATGAAGCTATTAGTAATATGGTTGAGACTGCTAATATGTTGCTTAGTGAGTTCGACTGGAAGTGCTCTGAGAGTATATAATAATTTGGGGAAAAGGGTCATCTTAATTAAATTCACCCTACCTATAATAGTAAGGGGAATTTGGGCCCATCTGTTGCAGAAGTTACGGAATTCTTTAATGTTGCGATTAAGGTTGCTGTTTAAAGTATCTTGTAGTTCCATAGAAAACTTAATCCCTAAATACGTGGCCTCCCTGACTGTTTGTAACGTTCCGAGCTCACAATTCCAGGCCATAATCTGTGTTTTCGCTGCATTCAGTTCGTAGCCTGAATGGATACCAAATTGTTTGGCTAGATCTAAAATTGCAGGATATGCCTGGTTCGGATTTTGGGTGATAACCAAAATGTCGTCCGCATATAAAATTATATTAGGGCAATTGAACTTAAAAATGGTAGGTGGTTGTATGCGGTAATCTTGGCTTATTTTAATCGCAAGGGGTTCAATAAACAACGCAAATAAAAGGGGTGATAGGGGACATCCTTGCCGGGTTCCCCTTTCTATATTAAAAACCTTAGTAGTATAATTATTCAGATATAGGTAAGACTGGGGAGTTTGATACAGAGCTGCTATAGCAGTAATATAATCCCTTGGAAAGTTAGCTTTCTCTAATACTAACCACAAAAAGTCCCAGTTGACTAAGTCAAATGCCTTACGAGCATCAAGGAATAATAAAGCCATGGGAATATTATACTGCTGAGCTATATCCGTTAAAGTAGCAACAAAATTTGTATGTGAGGTGGTATCTCTTCCTCCAACAAATCCATGTTGATTCACTGAAACAAGAGATATCATTTTTTTTGAGAGTCTTATAGCCATCAATTTGGCATAAATTTTACTGTCTGAATTGATTAGAGTAATAGGACGATATGAATTACAATCTAGCGAGTCTTTACCTTTTTTCAGAAAAATAATAATTTTAGAAATTTTCCATGAGGGTGGAATGTTACTAGTAGTCATAATCTCTGTAAATAATAAAAATAAGGGTTCTAATAGTTGGTCGATAAAAGTTTTATAAACTTCTAAGGGGATTGAATCATCTCCTGGTGCTTTATCATTGGGGAGCAGTTTGATTGCTTCCCGAATTTCGTCTCTTGTGATTGGCAAACACAGCAGCGCACTCTCCTCATCAGTGAGGCTTAGAAGTGCGGTTTCCTGTATATATTGATTCATACTTGGTTGTTCTGGGGGAGCGGCATCTGCAGATAACTTGTACAGATCCGCATAAAATTCCATAAAAGTATCTGAGATTGCAGAATCCGTATGTACAATATCCCCATCTTTATTCCGTATTTTGCTAATTTTATTAGCTGCCGTTCTATCTTTAATCATAACTGCAAGAGATTTACCAATTTTGTCAGATTGTTCATATAGTCTAGAACGATATCTTTTACCCTGCTCAGAAGTCCTCTCGGAAATTAGATTGTTAAGCCTTGCCCGGTAAATCTCTATATTAATCGTGATTCGGTCGGTATTGAGACCATTACTCAATGCCTGTGCATGTTCTATTTCAAGTTGTATTAATGATGTGGTTATTGTGTTTAGGGTATTTGAGAGTTCCTTGCGAGTTTTAATTGCATAAGAAGTTACCCAACCTCTAAAGGTGGCCTTCAAAGCATCCCAAACTACTGATATATTAGTAGTTCCATAGTTAAACGCCCAGAATTCATCTAGCTGGGATTTAATTTGCTCCACAAAACAGGCATCTTTCAAAAGCTTACGATCAAACGACCAGACGCGCCCTTTGTTAAATGCTGGCGGTTCTCCGCTCACTTTGAGAAGAAGCGGTGAGTGGTCTGAGAGCGCTATGCCTAAATAAATTATGTCTATTTTTGGTGTTATATTTCTAGAGGCCAGCGCATAATCAATACGACCATACTGTCGATGAGGATAGGAATAATAAGAATATTGGCGTGTGGTTGGATTAGAATAGCGCCAAGGATCATATAACTCTAATGTCGAGATCATTCTGCAGAGGGCCGCATGCATTCTTGGTTTGTAATTCTTTTGATTATCTTTATTCTTATCTAAAACTAAATCCAAAACAAGATTAAAATCTCCTATTATTATTATGGGGTTATTAATAATGGCCAGTTCTATTTCTAGTTGCTGGATGCTACAGGGATTATCCTTGTTTTCGGCATATAACGTAACAATAGTATACATATATTCCTTTACTTTTATCGTGGCCAAAAGCCAGCGGCCAGACTTGTCAGAGCAATGATTAAGTATCTCTATTGACGCATTATAAACCAGAAGCGCAACCCCACATGTCCGATTGGCTGTTGAGCTAAAAAAACAGTGTATACCCCCCCAAGAACGCACATACTTATGCTCATCCACATTTAAATGCGTTTCCTGTAAACAAACTATGTCAGGTTTATATAATTGCAAAAAACATCTGACTTTATCTCGTTTCGCTCGGTCCACCAAACCATTAACGTTCCAACTGATAAGGGTTAGATGATTAGCCATAAAAATGAAGAGTGAGAAAGATAAGGAAAAAAAAGAAAAAAAGGTAGGGTACATGATAGTGGATCGTAATGTATTTCCATGGTCAATTGAGCGTGATTTGGCTGTGTATAGTCTAGATCATAATAACATTTATCGTCTGCTGTCATGATATCTGGTTTGCCCCCCCCTCCCAAGTCCCACCCATGGCCCATCCTACGAGAGGGTGGGCCAGCCCTTACCATAACCCCGCTGCTCTGGCGGGCAGGGCAAGTGAAGGAAAAGCAGGCACTGGCTCCTCTCTTGGCAAGAAACGGAAAAAAAAAAGAAAGGAGAAGAAAGAAAGGAGAAGAAAGAGGAAGAAAAAAAAAGAGAAAAATGTAAATATAGGTGTAAATATAGGTGTAGACTCCCCCGCCCCCCCCCCACTAGGGGAGGCGAGAGGGGACAATCATCACTTGTCAATACCAAAAAGGGGGAGGGGGCCAGGGAGAGGGAGAAGGGAGCGGGGAGAGAAGGGAAACATAAAGGAAACATATTCATATACTTTCTTTCACCCCCTCCCGCCACCATCATCTCTACCGTCCCCCCTATTTGGGGTTTTATCCTCCCTTCCCCTTCCTTAAGTCAAAGTCAACCTTTAAATCGACATTAGGTCATGTCCATCTTAATAATCACAAAACTGTTGGCTTCATTTTTTGCAGCAGTTCATTTGCTGTTCTAGTTGTATATATTAGATATTGCTGATCATTCCATTTAATTTTCAACCTGACAGACCTTTGTAGCCACACTTCTTCAGCTCCAGCTTGTTTGAACTTGGGGATCAGCTGCTTGAGTTCCCAGCGTCTGGTTGCAGTCTTAGGGCTTTCATGTGCTTGGATATAGAAAGAAAAATCTTCATGATTAATATTGAATTGTTTGCGAGCTGTTGATAAAACTTGATCCCGTACCAAAAAAGTTTTAAAATTAACCAATATTGGGCGGGGGTTTTCTCTTTTGGGGTCCTTATAGCCAGGATTGCGGTGTGCTCTTTGTATATCAGTAGCAATATCTATCTCTTGGTTGTTAACAATTGTACTGCTGAGCAGATCAAGAACAAACCTCCTCACTTCTGATTCATTGCCTTCTTTGCCTTCAGGGACTCCCATAATCTTGATGTTGTTTTTTCTTGCATGTGTCTGTAAATTTTCAACATCTAATTCAAGTCGGTCCATTCGAGTGAGCATAGTCTCAAATTTAATAGGTAATGTTTCCAGCTCTTTGAGTGTCTGAGAGTGTTCCATGACATTTGCATCCAGAGCTGATAATGAAATCTCAATTTTAGAAGTAGTTTGTTGAAGCTCGGTGAGTTGCGTTTGAATAGATTGATGTTTATTCTCTATGGTGTCGGTTAATTTTTGAAAATGCTGCTCCATGAATTGCAAAAAGCTATCTCTAGTTCCAGAATCTGTATCAGAGCTGTCAGATATAGAATCCTCATTTAGTGCAAGTAGGGGAGGAAAGAGATTCTTACTTTCAGTGGTGGTAGTGAGCCCAGTGGTGATTTTGTGCTGTCTGGGCGGTTTCTGCTTCTTCCCCTTCCTTTTAGCTTCTTTTCGTCTCTGGGTGTAAACCTGTGTTTTCTTTCTGCACCCTGCTACATATTCTTGCTGAGAATCTTGTATTTGTACAGCAGTTTGTCCTTTTGGGTAGAGAGATTTCCTTTTCTCATGCACATCCGAGTCCTGTTCCACAGTAAATAGCTTTGCCGGCTCGTAGATAGCTCCCTTTGCAGTCTCTGAGTCAGCTGTGTGATCAGAACAAAGCTGATTGGCTGGTTCCAAGAATGACTTTTCCACAGTAGCGGAAACGTCAAGCGCTGTGCTGCTACAATCAGCTGTCTCCTCCAGAGGTACGGCACTGCTTGCAACAGTTGCTGGCTCCAGGGTCCTTTCACAGTTAGCAACAACGTTGCAGGGCGTCTGGCTCACAGTCTCGCCACCCAAACCATCCGGCTGTTCTATTGGGGTAGAGATGCCCTCGAAGTTCGGGGGGGCGGCTCGGGGCTGATCAAGGCGTTCCACCGATGCTGCTGGCGCCCCCTCAGCGCCCCCCGACACAACATCCAGCGGTGGGTCTGAGTTTTCAAAATTCAATACAATTTTCCCTGTGTTTAGCGCTTCATTGCATTGTAAAACCATCGGCGGTAAAAAGGGTGGGGGCTTGTTGCCCCCTTCAATCATTTTTGAAGGGTTCTTAGTGGGCGGCTG
The DNA here is from genome assembly GCA_030264635.1 of Desmognathus aeneus. Lineage (NCBI taxonomy): Eukaryota > Metazoa > Chordata > Amphibia > Caudata > Plethodontidae > Desmognathus > Desmognathus aeneus. The sequence continues at coordinate 2,947 of JASCRE011066460.1, read as the reverse complement.
CGTGTGAATCTTTTGGAGAAACCCCCAACGCTCAGGAAGACTTCCCCTTCTCGGTTTGGGAGGGGTGCGTTGCATTGTCTCAGGTCGAGGGTTTTCAGGAATGTTAAATTTGCCAGTTGCCGCTTTTACCGTAGTTGATTCACAGAAATGTTCTCGTGATGAGAATAGGGCCAAAGTGGTATCAGCTTCGATGCGGGACCAAGTATAGTCGGAAGGAGTGTGTTTCCTTACCCGGCCAGAGAATTTAGCTGTATCCTGTATACTAAGAAGATACTTAGCAGTGACTGTCTCCTTTGGAGTTTTTAACACTCCCAGTCGTCAGAGAGCTATTTGCTGCTTTGCTGCCGTCAAAAAGTCCAGAAAATGAGTTCATAGAGCAGGAATTTGTAGATTGCGAAGCCTTTGTTTGTGAGCGGGTGACCCTCATAGTCCTGAGCCACTTCTTCGTTTGAAGTGCATCCTTACAAACCAAATAAAGCCAACCCATAACCAAGTGTTCCTTGTACAGCTTTTCCAGGCTTTAGTCGACCATTAATTCATGTTTGCTGTAAGGTTACCAGATTCCATAAATGAACTTTAGACAGAGAGGAGCCAGACGTGCTCCCTTCAGCCTCCAGTGACGGCGGCCATCTTGCCTCAGTTGAGACGTGCTGGATGGTTTTTCTTTACGAGTTTCTACAGGGCGTGTATTTAAACGAGTAGGGTTTCCCCTTCGCTTCTTTGATCGACGTTCGGAAATTCGATAGTCTATTTGTAGAGCTAAGTCTATCAAAGCCTTAACTGTTACTGGTTTGACAACTCTTGCCAATTCGTCCTTGATTTCCTCGCGAAGACCTTGCCTAAACACTGCCAGTTGGACCTTTTCTGGCCACTTTAGTTCAACAACCAAGGCGTGAAACTGGGCCACATAGGCCATTAGGCCCCTACTGCCCTGGGTACAGTCAAGTAACGGATCCTCTAGACCGTGAGAGCATTGTTCTCTCTTGAACATTGCCAAAAATTTGGTTTCAAAGCGATCGAAGTCGGCCAGGATCTGATCATCACTGAAAACATACTGTTCAGCCCATGTAAGTGCATGTCCTGAAAAGTGCTTAATTAGAAATCCCACTTTAGATTTATCTGTTGGGAAAGCAGTAGCATGGAATAGAAAATGTGCTTTGTACGAAGTCTGAAACTCTCGTAATAACTTGGGTTCTCCGTTGTATTTTGTCAATACTACGTCTTGCGTAGTAGGTTCTAGGACAACTGTTGGTTTGTTTGTTACTAGCAACTTCAAAGCAGCGTTTTCTATAGTAAGTTGCTGTAACTGCTTGTCTAGTACCTGGACATCGTTGATATTTGCAGCTCTCAAATCAGCAGTCTGTTGATTGAGCTGTTTAACAGCTGCAGTGAGCTGTTCAGAGGTAGCCATGTGACTGTTTCTTTGTACAAAAGAACAGTTTTCTGGCGGATCAACCTGTCACACACTGGTTGGCTTACCTCTGCTTCGGGCGTAGCTGACGAGGTAGCGAAACGCCGCCCACCGTAGTCTAACCAAGAATTACAGTGGGCGGCAAGACGCTGGTCTCTGGGAAAACCTGAATAAGGAGAAAAACCCAGAGTAAATGATACAAACGTGCCCCTAAAGGAGACAACTGGAATTAGGGAAATCCCTAAAGGACTGCAACCTGGGGCCTAAATAGCAGGGAACTATGACTGTAGCTAAGGGAAAGGGCTGAGAACTGGAACCTAAGGAAGACTATTTCTGAGCTGACCTAGTAAGGATAAAGGACCAACAACACGTTTGTACCGAAACAATAGTACAAGACACAAATGAGACGTGACCACAATGAAGAGAGGGGAAACCAGAAAGCGAGCCAGCTGACAACACGCAAGGAGTATGCTGAGACTGGGCGGAGGATGAGCGGAGATCGAGACACACTACTACTCACGACACTGAATATCACCGGCGGGGAACGAGGTAAGAGACCGACTCGTTGATCCGCACCGGACAGCCGGCACACCCGGACTAAATGTATCTCCGGTTAGTGCGCGCGCTGGGATTGGCGGGCGCTGCAGGTGCTACGGCCTTCTGATTGGCCGATGGTTCGGCCCTCTGATTGGCCGGCTGTCCGGTGTTTCGTAAACAAGGAAATGCGGTGGCTGTCCTGAAGTGACGCCGAGAGCGCACGGAGGTCACCGTGCATGCCCCTAATAACCGAGACCGGCGTCGGAGGACGACAGTATGCCCCCTTCCGAGGGGCCCTGGCTTGGCGGGATGGGCTGCGTGAAACGAGCGAACCAAACGATCTGCTTTGACTTGATTCGCAGGTTCCCATGAACGATCTGACACAGAGTAACCTTTCCAGGATATCAAATAAAAGAGATTGCCCCGGACGAGTTTTGAATCACAAATACCGTCTATCTCATATTCGTCCGTACCCATAACTGGAGGTGGAACCGGTAACCGTCTGTCAGAAAAGGGGTCTGGAATATAAGGTTTCAACAAGGAAACATGAAAAGTAGAGTGAACCCGCCATTTGGGGGGTAATTGCAGGCGCACCGCAACTGGATTAATTATCCTAATTATAGGAAAAGGACCCAAAAAACGTGGTCCCAAAGCCCTACTGGAACACATTAAGGGAAGATGGAGCGAAGACAACCATACTTTATCACCTACTGTATAGTTGGGAGCGGCAATACGTTTCTTATTGGCTGCTCGCGTCATACGAGCTTGGTTAACCTTCATAGCGTCCTGCATGACTTTCTGAACACGACAGAGTCCTGCTAGATGGTTCTCAAGTGCCGGACTTTTTTCTGTAGACTGGAGCGGTATGGGAAGTACCCGTGGATGGGTACCTGTGAGACCATAGAATGGGCTAACACTGGTAGAGGTCGTTGGTGTATTGTTAATAGAGAACTCGGCTATTGGTAGATATTCTACCCAATTGCTTTGGGTGGAGTTGAC
>JASCRE011066459.1:0-16397 GCA_030264635.1 Desmognathus aeneus | reverse complement strand
TGTTCTCCAGTAATGATTATCATTCTTTGAATATTTTTGGGGTTTTAAACATTCCTTGGATTTTTATATTATTCTAAGAAACTTTTGACTTGGTCTATTTCTCAGTACGTTATATGTACTTAGGCAGGTTAAGACTTTAAAGGGACTTTTTGTGCTTTAAAAGCTATTTTTCTTGGTGTCTCAGACACTGACAATTTTTTCTCCACAGCATCAGATGCTGCTTTGGTTGTGGTTCATGATGAGGAGTCTGGAAACCCCCTTCTATCCATCAGAACCAACGTTACCCGAAGGTACGTAGCTAGTTCTTGAAATTGATAGTGGGTTTCCAGAATCCTCATTATGAACCACGTTATCTTGCAAGTTCCAATGGAGAGCTGAAAACTTTTCAGAGCCCCCTCTTCCGGAGTCTGATGCTGGTGCACAATGTCGGTGGTTGATGAGCTGCAGCTGACATTAGGCACTGGTAGATGGCATCCTCATTTCATTTTCTATATAGGCACCAGCAGGGACCACCTACGTCAGTTCCTTTTTTCTCCATACTTCCAGATACTAGAGAGCTAGGGAAACCCTTTCTCCTTTTGAGAGAATTTTTTCTACGTTGTTGGGCCTAGTTTTTCTGAGGAAAATGTCTTTTACGGCCCATGGTCTCAAGTAGTGCCGCAAGTGCCACAGGATGATTTCGATCAACATTGTCGATGTCTGTGGTGCTTGAGGCCGATCGACTGCCAGGCTATGAAGCTGAAAACTTTGCGGGAGCACTGAGCAAAGCTTGCTGCAGGGCCGCTGGAACATCGCAAGAGAGGTAAGTCCTTGACTCCTTGTAGTTACGTGGCATCTTAAGGTCGATCCCCAGGACCCAGAGGTACCGTTGTGACTTTGGAGGAAGAGAGCCTGCTCCTCGACATACCTTGGGGCTCTCCTCAGAGGGCCTCGGTGGAGCTGTCAAGGCTGCACCACCGCACATCTGGTGACCACTTGGGCTCGACCTCCTCCCACTTTTGCATGAGGACCCAAGAGCTTTGGTGTTCTGGGTCCTTGGGCTCCACCTCCCAGCGTGCCCACTCCTGCCCCCCTCGGCATTAGTCCTCGATGCCACGGGGTCCTGAGGATCGACACCGCCCCCGAATTTCACCTTCTCAGGTGTCAGACTCTAAAACCCCCCACAAGATGATTTTCATTTCCAGGCACTCCCTGCTTCTCCCAGTGAGCTGTCTGTAGAGCAGGTTGGTAGTCAGTGCCAGGAGCTCCTTCGGTGCCTTCCTCCCTCATTGCTCACTTGGGCTACACCGGCTGCTAGTGCACCAGATCTTACTAACCAGGGAGCAACTCACCCATTTCCTTGGAGCTGGAAACCCTTAGTCTTAGGTCTGCACAAGAACCCCTAGCCACACAGGGGGTCGGGGTAGGGCCAACACCAGGGTAAGGACTGCTGGGTCCACTGTAACTGGGGTTTCTGCCTAGGTGTCCACAGGGGTTACCTTTGCAGATAATATCTCGGGGTATACCTGCTGGCCAGGGAGGGGGCCACTTTGGCCCTCAGGCCCTGCAGTCCCTCATACCCCATGGGGTCAGATTCTGCTAGGGCTCGCTCTGAGCTACCACATCTTTGGGAGATCCTGGTGCATTCAGATGGAGAGGGAGGGTTTGATGTGTTGCCTGTTCCTGGAGGCTCTGTTCAGACCCTCCATGATCAGCTGATATATGCTAGTGGCCTTGACACGTCGCCCGACAGTGAGTTGGCTAAACCAGACTCTGGCTTCTACCCCGTACAGGCTACTGGTTACTGGCATGTGCTTAAGCAGGCCACTGACACTCTGGGGATTCAGCTCTCTGCCCCAGAGAGGATGACCAATGTCCTGACAGATCTTGGATGCACCTGAGGCTAGGGTGGCCACAGCTATACCTTTTAGCCCAGCACTGTCTGAGCCCACCCTTTGCTTGTGGGAGCACCCCTGTAGTATTTCTGTGGTTAATCCCAAACTTTCCCAGAAATACAAGGCCCCTGCAGGGGACCTGGCATTTGAACATGTCTGTCCTTCGCCGGATAGTCTAGTGGTCCAGGCAGCGACTGTACAGTCGGGAGTGACCACATTTCCTGTTCTTCCACCGGACAGGGACTCTAAGCACCTCAAGGTCTACGCGAAGAAATCCTATGCTTCATGTAGTTTGGAGTTGCAGTCCTTGAACTAGAGCTGCATGTTTGCACTCTACACTCATGCCATTTTCAACGACATCCAGAATCTTGTGGAACACCTTCCTGAACACTATCAGGATGGAGCTGCCCATCTGGTTGCCGAGGGCTTGGAGACAGCAAAGCAGACTTTGCTCTGTGGCATGGATGCAGCCAACGCAGTGGGTCAGTCCATGGACACTTCGGTATCCATGTGGCGTTGTGCATGGATACGTATATCACTCTTCTCCCCAGACATACAGTCCAAATGTTTGGACATGCCCTTTGACAGTGAACACCTCTTTTGTGCTAAGACAGATGAGGCTCTGGAGAGGTTCAGTATGACACACAAGATGGTACTGAATTTGGGACAGGCCAAACCTGTTGCCAAGTCGTTTTCTTTCCAGAGGAAACAGTCTTGGCCTGGTAAATCTCAGTTTCTTGCTGCAAAGAAGCAGCAGCTTCCGCTGCTGTCCAGAGACCACAGCAAAGGCTGCGTTAAGGGTCAGAGATCCACACAACAGAGCCAGTACATAGACGTGAAGGAGGTTGTCCCTGCCCCTCAGCAGTCGTCTTGACCTTCCTGCTGCCTTCCATCCCACCCAGTTGGTGGGGTCAGCTGTCGGGGTTTGTGAAGAGGTGGGGAAAAAATCACCTCCGACCAGTGGCTCCTACAAATCATCCAGTCAGGGTCCTTTCTCCCATTTCAGATCAGACCTCCCCCTCCCAGGTCCTATGAAAATGCAGAGGGACCACATATGTGTCCTGAAGCAGGAGGTGCTCTCCTTCAGAAGGGAGCTGTTCAATCGGTGCCCATCACCCAGAGAGGCCACTGGTGGGACTCCTGTTACTTCCTGGTTCCTAAGAAGGACGGAGGCCTCCATCCAATCTTGGACCTAAGAAGACTGAATCAGCTCATGCGGAAGGATAAGTTCAAGATGTGCAGGCTGTCCCAGGGAGATTGGATGGTGTCATTGGACTTGACGGACGTGTACTTCTATATTCCCGTACACAAGGCCAACCAGAAGTATTTGCGCTTCATGGTAGCGGGGGAGCTCTACCATTTTTGAGCCTTGCCCTTCGGCCTCACCTCAGCCCCTCGTGTTTTCATAAAGGTGCTGGCAGGCTATCTCAGAACAGAGGGCATTCATGTATTCACCTACGTCAATTTCTGGCTCATCAAGACATCGTTAGAGGATCGACTCAGACAAACTATGTCTCAAGTGTGCATTCTGCTGTTGAATCTCGCTTTTTCTTTACACTGGGATAAATCACACCTGGTGCTGACTCAACAGACCCAGTACATAGGAGTGATTTTGGACACCCTTCTGACAAAGGCGTTTTTGCCTCCATAGAGGGTTCAGTCTATCCAGCACATCTTGCAGGTCCTTGTGGAGGGTTCCCAAGTCCCAGCAGTGAGATTCCAGAGGATGTTCAGGCTTATGGCCTCCTGTATTCATCTAGTTCACCACGCACAGCTGTTCAAGAGGCCCCTTCAGTGGGCTTTAGCTTCCCAATGGAATTAACACACTGGGGATCCCTTCCAAAAGCTAACTGTGACAACCCACCTAGCAGGGCAATTGCGCTGGTGGGTGAATGTGGAGATGCTTCAGAGAGGAGAGACATTTTGGGCTCCTCCACCTCAGATCACGGTAGTGACAGACGTAGGGGTCTCGGGGTGGGGAATGCATGTTCTGGCACTGTCAACCAGTGCACTGTGGAGTCGAGAAGAATCCTCTCCGCACATCAACTTGTTGGAACAGAGAGCGATCAAGCTGGCCCTATGTTCCGTCCTCCCTTTTCTGCATGGAAGATCATTTCTGGTCCTCACGGACAACAATATGGTCATATATTACTTAAGAGGAGGAGTGGGGTCCTTGCTGCTTTGCTGGGAAGCACTTCTTCTCTGGGACATTCATCTTCAGGCTGCTCATCTAGCCAGGGAGGAGAACGTTCAGGCAGACACTGTTGCCTCTCCTTGGTCTCCCACGAGTGGGAGCTCCATCAGCAGGTTCTCCAAACCATTTTCCATGCTTGGGGCAATCCGCAGGTTGACCTATTTGTGACAGCAGAAAACAGAAAGTGTCAGCTGTTCTGCGCCAGAGTGTACCCTCTAAAAGGTGCACTCGGAGATGCATTTACAATATCCTGGTATTTCAGACTTGTGTACGTGTTTCCCCCTCTACTCCTCGTCAGGGAGGTAGTGGCACGCCTCACGATGTACAGGTGCCAGATGATTCTGATGGCACCAGATTGGCCCTGGCGAGTCTAGTACTGGGATATGTTGGAACTCAGTGTGACCACTCCGATCAGACTGCCCACTCCGATCAGAATGCCCCATCGGACAGACCTGCTGTCGCAGCAGGGGTCAGGTGCTCCATCCAGAGAGCCTCCAGCTACACATCTGACTTCTAAAAGGGTGAGATATAGCTGCTAGGATCTAAATGAAAATGTCCTGGAGGTCACCATGGCTGCACACAGGCCCTCTACGAGATCCCTCTACAAATGCCGCTGGCAGCAGTTTTGTGACTGGTTTTCCATTTTTGATAAAGATCCGTTCAACTGTCCTGTCATTTCAGTCCTGTGTTTTCTGTGTCATCTTGCAGATTCAGGGATGAATACCACTACCATTCATGGTTATGTGGCTGCCATCTCCATCTTCATTCACTCTCCTGATGAGAGATCTTTGTTTCAGATTGAACTGTTAACCTCTTCTGTGCTGAGGACGTTTATATACGTCCAAAATGTAGCAAAATGAAGAAAAGTTTGAATGGGATTTGCCATTGGCTAATGAAGCCCAATGACAGCAGCTAAGGGGTTAAAACAGTTCTTAAAAGGACTTGTAAATGTCTCCTCCCAGGCCTCCATCCTTTGCGCCATGGGATTTAAGTTTAGTTTTGCCTGTGTGACGAAAGTGGGTCCAGGGGTAGCAACCTGCCTTTTTCACACAAATATATCACCTAGTTCAGCACCCTGGGCATGCAACATGCAGAGGTCTCTGAGATAACTAGGAGTGTTAAATAACTAGGATCGTCCGCCCTTATGTGAAGACACCAAAAATGTGACAAAAGAAAGCAATCGACTCGGGATCTTTCAAAAGCAAGAACACTTATTTATTGGCTCAAAAAAGGTAAAGTATGTTAAGAGCAGAAATGGTTATTTTAATCTCAACACTTCAAAAAGCTGAGTCGTTCCATTAAAGACAAGGTAGGTAAAAATGTGTCTAGGTCTAGTGGTTTAATCGTACACAGCAATCGATAGGCAGAATAGTCAAAGTCAAATACAAGGCTGGTACCACAGACAGGTGCAACAGGGACTCACCACTCCATTGACTCCGATAGGACGAGTCAACCGTACTCCAGTGTGCTGCTGCTGGGCCAGGCTATGCTAATGCAGCTTAGACGCGAAATGACTTGGGGCTCCCTCAGGCCTGTCTTCCTCAGTAGGTGCTTCTCTGCAGTGACCTCACAACATGTGAGCACTCAGAGGTTATATCAGAGAGAGAGAAGATGAGCCAAGCTCACCTACTAAAATACCCCCCAGCTTTGGCGGGAAACCTTAGCTGAGGTGTACTACCAATCTTCCTATTAGGCGGGTGTTTCACTCCCAGATGGAAGATCCCTGGCCACCAGACACTTTATCTGCTGCCGGCTGGAGTGAGAGGGCCCAGGGTGGAGGAATCCACACCTGGCAGCTCTCACACAAAGGAGACTGCCAACACCCCTTTGGCCGGTTGGACAAAGGGAGCAGGGTATCAGCTGCATTCCAGGCACCGCAGGAGCCTGGAAGGAGCTTCTACTGAGGAGGAGGAGGAGGAGGAGACTGAGACATCGAGGAATCCCCTAACCTTCCTGCTGGGTGTGAAACCCACCAAGAGGAAGCACAAGACTTTGTGCACCCATCTACCCCCACCGGGAATTGATGAGGCTATCTAGGAGCAGGCCATTTGGCTGCTTCAGGACAGTGGCAAACACTGAGGGGGTTGCAAACACGTGTTCCCAGGCCCGGAAAACTGGTTTGGCAACCCCTGACTCCATTCTTCAGTGTAGGCCCTTTTTTAGAAGGGAGCCACGTGGTGACTTCCAGAAAGGGGGACACACTCAGAAGGGTCCCCAAACACAGCCTCATGCATTGGTTCCGAGCAAACCCACCCAGGGGAGTTGGACAAACTTTTCCATACAACCGCAGTTAAATCATAACGGCATTATAAATTACCTGCGATTTTTAATAGAAAACTAATTTTGGGCACTTGCGGTTACACGTAACCTCGAGCGCACAAAACTGCCCATTGAATAACATGCCTAATGGGAGCCTCGAATGCCGCGGTTGGAAGCTCCCATGTTAAACATGGGGAGAACTTGTTCACACGTACAAACATGGTCAAAACACACGTGCTGGAGCATTTCTCATGCGGTTAACTGTAAACGTGCTCCCACACACACCCTGAGCTAATCCTAGCTGTGAAGGGTCGCGCAAGGGATGGGTATAGGAGGCGGCCCCCTATGCTCACTAACTGAGCATAGGGCAGGAATTTCCGGGCTCCTAAGGACACAGAGGGGCCCTTCCAGGGACCCTCCCCACCTTACCATGCTGGCTAGGGGTCACACCAGACCCCAGCAGCGTCTAGGGGCACCCAAGGGAGCACCCTATTTTCTATGCTATACACACACACGCCCAGCCTAGGGGTCCATTTGGCTCCTATTTGGCGAAAAAAAATTAAAATCACATACACACCAGACAGACTGTCTTCACAGTTTGTGTTACAGGGCTTGAACCCTTACATTCTATTGACATTCAGTTACTATCTTGGAAAACCATTTCCTGATAGCAATAACCTCAGCTCACTGCATTACTGAGCTTCAGGCTCTCTCAGTTGACGAGCCTTACACCAAAATTGAAAGAAGCAAAGTGATTCTAAAAACAATACCATCTTTTCTTCCCAAAGTTGTGTCCCCTTTTCATTTGTCACAATCTATTGTCCTGCCTGTTTTATATCCTCTTCCCCATCCCGGGCATGAGAAGAGGCTTCATCGCCTTTGACCCAGAAGGGTGCTTATTTATTACATCTCACGCTCTTCGGAGCACAGGTACGACTGCCAACTGTTTGCAAACTGACGTCCCTTTCCTCTTGCCTTTATAGCCTACAAACAAACCTTGTCCAGGTGGGTGGTTTGTCTCACCAGAAAATGCTACGAGATTGCGAATAAAACTCCTCCCAAGGTGATCAGAGCACACTCTACCAGAGATGCTTCAGCTACCACTGCCTTCTTGTGTAGTGTTCCACTTGAAAAGATCTGCCAGGCTGCTACCTGGTCATCTGTGCGAACTTTTACAAGACATTATCTTGACGCTATTGCAAAGGGTGATGACTTATTTGGCAGCTCTGTGTTTTACAATTCTGTAGCCCACTCATGAAAGCACTGGATAGGTTTTCTTATTTTCTGTATTTATAAATATGCTGTAATATTGTACATATTGTGTATAAGAAGCTGACATTTACACCACAGCAACAGTACACTGCTTTGGTAACAGTTTATGATGAGGAGTCTGGAAACCCACTATCCATTGGAAGGACTAGTTCTGTACCTTCAGGTAACATTGGTTCTGATGGATAGTAGGGGATTTCCAGAAACCTCATCAAATTCCCCCAGCCTTCTCTTCCAAATTTTCAGTGTAACGATTAGAGAAAGAATTGAACACTAACCTGAGAGTGGTTGGGCTGGTCAAGCACACATGATGATTAAGGGTCAACGTCTGCCACCCAGGAGTGTTAGCTACTATCCTGGGAGGCTGGCGCAGCCAGTAGGGATGGTTGGGTTATTCGAAGTCTTCTGAGTTTGAAGGTAATGCTTCGTTTAAATAGCTGGATTCCTGCCCACGTGAGTCTTCTAAAGGTGAGGGGGAAGTCCAGAGGATCTGTAAAACAGGATGAAAGGTATATGTATATCTCCAGGGATATCTTATTACTCTTAAACTTACTAACATAGACTATGGTGATCTTTGGACCCACATTTAACTGCCTGGTGCTGGGCAGAATAAATTAATCTCCACTCAGTTTGAACAGGTCCTACCTGTGGGAATCAGAAGTTAGGGAATCAACTCTCTTTACATTTAACTTTTCACCCACCCATATCCTCAACCCTGGATATGCACACCACACCTCTCAATTGTCTAGAATATCTGTAATTCAAAGGATATTGGTAAAGTCCTTGTGTAGTTCTTAGTCACTGTGGATGTCGGCTGCAGTTTGTCAATGTCATGCACATACCCTGGAAGAGGGGGCTTTGAAAGGTTTTCTGCTCTCCATTGCACGAGTGAGATCACATGCTTCATGATGAGGATTCTGGAAACTCCCTACTATCCATCAATTCTTTAAATTGATCTGTTTACATTGAGCTGTTATAAAAGGACTGATTTAAACAGGCCGATTTTATCGGTCTGCTTAAATCGGTCTGCTTAAGTCGGTCTGCTTAAATCGGTCTCCTTGAATCGGTCTGCTTAAATCGCTCTGTTTATATAGGTCTGTTCATATCGATCTGTTTATATCGGTCTGTTTATATCGGTCTGTTTATATCTGTCTGTTTATATCGGTCTGGTTATATCGGTCTGTTTATATCGGTCTGTTTATCGGTCTGTTTATATCTCTGTTTATATCTGTCTGCTTAAATCGGTCTGTTTAAATCGGTCTGTTTAAATCGGTCTGTTTTAATCGGTCTGCTTAAATTGGTCTGTTTAAATCAGTCCGTTTAAATCGGTCTGTTTATATTGGTCTGGTTATATCGGTCTGTTTAAATAGGTATGGTTATATCGCTCTGTTTATATCGGTCTGTTTATATCGGTCTCTTTATATCTGTCTGTTTATATCTGTCTGTTTATATCTGTCTGTTTAAATCGGTCTGTTTAAATTGGTCTGGTTATATCGGTCTGGTTATATCGGTCTGATTATATCTGTCTGTTTATATCGGTCTGTTTATATCGGTCGGTTTATATCGGTCTGTTTAAAACGGTCTGTTTAAATCGGTCTGATTATATCGGTCTGTTTATATCGGTCTGTTTATATCTGTCTTTTTATATCTGTCTTTTTATATCGGTCTGGTTATATCGCGTCTGTTTAAATCGGTCTGTTTATATCGGTCTGTTTATATTGGTCTGTTTATTTTGGTCTGTTTATATTGGTCTGTTTATATCGGTCTGTTTATATCTGTCTGCTTATATCTATCTGCTTATATAGGTCTGGTTATATCTGTATGTTTATTTCGGTCAGGTTATATAGGTCTGTTTAAATCAGTCTGTTTAAATCAGTCTGTTTAAATCGGTCTGTTTAAATCGGTCTGGTTATATCGGTCTGTTTATATCGGTTTGTTTATATCGGTCAGGTTATATCGGTCAGGTTATATCGGTCTGTTTATATCGGTCTGCTTATATCTGTCTGCTCATATCGGTCTGCTTATATCGTCTGGTTATATTGGTCTGGTTATATCGGTCTGCTTATATCTGTCTGCTGATATCGGTCTGCTTATATTGGTCTGCTTATATCGGTCTGTTTATATCGGTCTGCTTATATCGGTCTGTTTATGTCGGTCTGTTTATATCGGTCTGTTTATATCTGCGCCCTGCGAGGCCGAGTCCTGTTTGAGTTACTGTGTGCTTCTCCACAGGTGGGTAACTGCACCAGTTGGGAGAGGGTAGGAATGACTTGCTACCCATATCATTGTGGGTGCTTGTCAGATCCTCCTTTTTAATGCAGTCTGCCAGTTCCCTTGCTGGGTTTCTCATATATAGTAGAGTTGTCTCACAGACTACCCTGTGCCATCTCTGGTGGGTGTTTCTCTTCTTTACTGTAAACTATGCAATCTTATTGTATCCTTTCTTCTTTCTGTCTGAATTTGGTGACTGAATATCTATGGTTCTTGAATGGCGATAACAGTTTAGCTTCATTCCATTGGTGTTCTGTTGGAGGACATCAATTTAATGTCTCCACATGTAAATATAGTTAGTTCTACAGAACTGTTATCCAAGTTTTTTATGGTTCTGGTACAAGAGTTCTTTTACACAGGGTACATTTAAGTCACTGTTTGACTATTCTCTCTGAAGAATGGTTTTATTCTTCCTGGCTGAATAGTCTGATTCATATCAGATACTCGTGCAAACACCAATATCATCTCTTGGTTGGTTAGGAAGTGATTCTTTATTCCTTTGACCTTCCCTAGTTCCCCTTTGGGATTCTAGAGCTTTATAAGTCTCCCTATTGAGTACAGTCCATCTAACAGACAGTTTTAATTTGTGTAACTATCTGTTATGAGTATGTGTTAGTGGTAGGACGTTGCTGCTGTCCTCCTTAAGACTTGTGGTATAGATTCTCTGCTATCTTTCCCGTTAGAAAGACGGGATTCAGATAATGCAGTGGGATATACTATAGCTTTAAAAGCTGATGTTAATTCGATAAAGGTCTGGAACCATTGTTATTTACTATGGCCTTTTTCATTCTATCGCTATATTCTAACTAAGACATTGGTTTTTCTGTTTGAATTGATAACGAGTAGGTTTCTCTGTTTTGACTTGTAATCCTACAATTGTATTGCCAGGCTACACTGGTTCAGCTACTGTGAGACAGTTTAACTACTGTGTGTGTATCTTCACTTGGGCTACACTTAGAGGGTTCTTCTTGTGTCAACATGGTATGTAGTCAACTCACTTCCCTGTAGGGATGTCAGTTGATTATTACTCTTGGAGTGCTATAGGCAACTAAAGAGGACATTTGCCATATTTTCTCATGTCCCTTTAAGACTTTTTATACATTGTTTCTACAGATGATATCAGTTCATTATGAACATCAGTGCACTTAAGTTTTTCTTAATGTAAGTTTTTTATCCCGCTGCACTCCTCTCCATTGTGGAGTTTAGTAGCTCTTGTAGCCTCCTGGAAAAAGGGAAATCTTTGCTTCCAGGTGCCTTGTTTTGTCCAGTGGACAGTTTCAGGACCTGGTGTTTGTCTTTCACATTCTGGTAAGATTTCAGATTTCTTTCTTTCTCATTCTTCAAAGAAAGAGCTGAGGGAGTCTCCTTGTTTCAAGGATTCTTTTCTGTCTGTTGCAGCATTTACATCTAGAATTTCAGACGGGTATCCCTGTTAATCTTTGATTTCAGGATCACCTTGTCTTATGTTCTTCAAAAATTGCTTCTTGTAGTAAAAGGTTTTCCTTTTGCAGAGTGCTCACACTTTAGGTATATTTTATGGCATAGACACTTTCCCTATTGGGTTGTGGTATTTTAAGTAATCCTTTTCTTAAACGTTTTAACAAACTTGTTTTTGGTTAAAACTTTCTAAGGATTTTTATTATGGGAGAATTCCACTTCCTTTGGTTACACGGTTATTCTCCCTTCTGTTTTAAAGCTAATATTAATGATGGTCTTTGACAGTCATGTTTATGCATTTCATAGACAATTCCTTTGCTCCTGTGAAATTGTTACAACTTATTGTACTTTCAATTTCCTCATGCAACCATATCGGCCAGTTTTGCTCTTGACTTATGAACATGTCTGTCCTTCGCCGGATAGTCTAGTGGTCCAGGCAGCGACTGTACAGTCGGGAGTGACTACATTTCCTGTTCTTCCACCGGACAGGGACTCTAAGCACCTCAAGGTCTACGCGAAGAAATCCTATGCTTCATGTAGTTTGGAGTTGCAGTCCTTGAACTAGAGCTGCATGTTTGCACTCTACACTCATGCCATTTTCAACGACATCCAGAATCTTGTGGAACACCTTCCTGAACACTATCAGGATGGAGCTGCCCATCTGGTTGCCGAGGGCTTGGAGACAGCAAAGCAGACTTTGCTCTGTGGCATGGATGCAGCCAACGCAGTGGGTCAGTCCATGGACACTTCGGTATCCATGTGGCGTTGTGCATGGATACGTATATCACTCTTCTCCCCAGACATACAGTCCAAATGTTTGGACATGCCCTTTGACAGTGAACACCTCTTTTGTGCTAAGACAGATGAGGCTCTGGAGAGGTTCAGTATGACACACAAGATGGTACTGAATTTGGGACAGGCCAAACCTGTTGCCAAGTCGTTTTCTTTCCAGAGGAAACAGTCTTGGCCTGGTAAATCTCAGTTTCTTGCTGCAAAGAAGCAGCAGCTTCCGCTGCTGTCCAGAGACCACAGCAAAGGCTGCGTTAAGGGTCAGAGATCCACACAACAGAGCCAGTACATAGACGTGAAGGAGGTTGTCCCTGCCCCTCAGCAGTCGTCTTGACCTTCCTGCTGCCTTCCATCCCACCCAGTTGGTGGGGTCAGCTGTCGGGGTTTGTGAAGAGGTGGGGAAAAAATCACCTCCGACCAGTGGCTCCTACAAATCATCCAGTCAGGGTCCTTTCTCCCATTTCAGATCAGACCTCCCCCTCCCAGGTCCTATGAAAATGCAGAGGGACCACATATGTGTCCTGAAGCAGGAGGTGCTCTCCTTCAGAAGGGAGCTGTTCAATCGGTGCCCATCACCCAGAGAGGCCACTGGTGGGACTCCTGTTACTTCCTGGTTCCTAAGAAGGACGGAGGCCTCCATCCAATCTTGGACCTAAGAAGACTGAATCAGCTCATGCGGAAGGATAAGTTCAAGATGTGCAGGCTGTCCCAGGGAGATTGGATGGTGTCATTGGACTTGACGGACGTGTACTTCTATATTCCCGTACACAAGGCCAACCAGAAGTATTTGCGCTTCATGGTAGCGGGGGAGCTCTACCATTTTTGAGCCTTGCCCTTCGGCCTCACCTCAGCCCCTCGTGTTTTCATAAAGGTGCTGGCAGGCTATCTCAGAACAGAGGGCATTCATGTATTCACCTACGTCAATTTCTGGCTCATCAAGACATCGTTAGAGGATCGACTCAGACAAACTATGTCTCAAGTGTGCATTCTGCTGTTGAATCTCGCTTTTTCTTTACACTGGGATAAATCACACCTGGTGCTGACTCAACAGACCCAGTACATAGGAGTGATTTTGGACACCCTTCTGACAAAGGCGTTTTTGCCTCCATAGAGGGTTCAGTCTATCCAGCACATCTTGCAGGTCCTTGTGGAGGGTTCCCAAGTCCCAGCAGTGAGATTCCAGAGGATGTTCAGGCTTATGGCCTCCTGTATTCATCTAGTTCACCACGCACAGCTGTTCAAGAGGCCCCTTCAGTGGGCTTTAGCTTCCCAATGGAATTAACACACTGGGGATCCCTTCCAAAAGCTAACTGTGACAACCCACCTAGCAGGGCAATTGCGCTGGTGGGTGAATGTGGAGATGCTTCAGAGAGGAGAGACATTTTGGGCTCCTCCACCTCAGATCACGGTAGTGACAGACGTAGGGGTCTCGGGGTGGGGAATGCATGTTCTGGCACTGTCAACCAGTGCACTGTGGAGTCGAGAAGAATCCTCTCCGCACATCAACTTGTTGGAACAGAGAGCGATCAAGCTGGCCCTATGTTCCGTCCTCCCTTTTCTGCATGGAAGATCATTTCTGGTCCTCACGGACAACAATATGGTCATATATTACTTAAGAGGAGGAGTGGGGTCCTTGCTGCTTTGCTGGGAAGCACTTCTTCTCTGGGACATTCATCTTCAGGCTGCTCATCTAGCCAGGGAGGAGAACGTTCAGGCAGACACTGTTGCCTCTCCTTGGTCTCCCACGAGTGGGAGCTCCATCAGCAGGTTCTCCAAACCATTTTCCATGCTTGGGGCAATCCGCAGGTTGACCTATTTGTGACAGCAGAAAACAGAAAGTGTCAGCTGTTCTGCGCCAGAGTGTACCCTCTAAAAGGTGCACTCGGAGATGCATTTACAATATCCTGGTATTTCAGACTTGTGTACGTGTTTCCCCCTCTACTCCTCGTCAGGGAGGTAGTGGCACGCCTCACGATGTACAGGTGCCAGATGATTCTGATGGCACCAGATTGGCCCTGGCGAGTCTAGTACTGGGATATGTTGGAACTCAGTGTGACCACTCCGATCAGACTGCCCACTCCGATCAGAATGCCCCATCGGACAGACCTGCTGTCGCAGCAGGGGTCAGGTGCTCCATCCAGAGAGCCTCCAGCTACACATCTGACTTCTAAAAGGGTGAGATATAGCTGCTAGGATCTAAATGAAAATGTCCTGGAGGTCACCATGGCTGCACACAGGCCCTCTACGAGATCCCTCTACAAATGCCGCTGGCAGCAGTTTTGTGACTGGTTTTCCATTTTTGATAAAGATCCGTTCAACTGTCCTGTCATTTCAGTCCTGTGTTTTCTGTGTCATCTTGCAGATTCAGGGATGAATACCACTACCATTCATGGTTATGTGGCTGCCATCTCCATCTTCATTCACTCTCCTGATGAGAGATCTTTGTTTCAGATTGAACTGTTAACCTCTTCTGTGCTGAGGACGTTTATATACGTCCAAAATGTAGCAAAATGAAGAAAAGTTTGAATGGGATTTGCCATTGGCTAATGAAGCCCAATGACAGCAGCTAAGGGGTTAAAACAGTTCTTAAAAGGACTTGTAAATGTCTCCTCCCAGGCCTCCATCCTTTGCGCCATGGGATTTAAGTTTAGTTTTGCCTGTGTGACGAAAGTGGGTCCAGGGGTAGCAACCTGCCTTTTTCACACAAATATATCACCTAGTTCAGCACCCTGGGCATGCAACATGCAGAGGTCTCTGAGATAACTAGGAGTGTTAAATAACTAGGATCGTCCGCCCTTATGTGAAGACACCAAAAATGTGACAAAAGAAAGCAATCGACTCGGGATCTTTCAAAAGCAAGAACACTTATTTATTGGCTCAAAAAAGGTAAAGTATGTTAAGAGCAGAAATGGTTATTTTAATCTCAACACTTCAAAAAGCTGAGTCGTTCCATTAAAGACAAGGTAGGTAAAAATGTGTCTAGGTCTAGTGGTTTAATCGTACACAGCAATCGATAGGCAGAATAGTCAAAGTCAAATACAAGGCTGGTACCACAGACAGGTGCAACAGGGACTCACCACTCCATTGACTCCGATAGGACGAGTCAACCGTACTCCAGTGTGCTGCTGCTGGGCCAGGCTATGCTAATGCAGCTTAGACGCGAAATGACTTGGGGCTCCCTCAGGCCTGTCTTCCTCAGTAGGTGCTTCTCTGCAGTGACCTCACAACATGTGAGCACTCAGAGGTTATATCAGAGAGAGAGAAGATGAGCCAAGCTCACCTACTAAAATACCCCCCAGCTTTGGCGGGAAACCTTAGCTGAGGTGTACTACCAATCTTCCTATTAGGCGGGTGTTTCACTCCCAGATGGAAGATCCCTGGCCACCAGACACTTTATCTGCTGCCGGCTGGAGTGAGAGGGCCCAGGGTGGAGGAATCCACACCTGGCAGCTCTCACACAAAGGAGACTGCCAACACCCCTTTGGCCGGTTGGACAAAGGGAGCAGGGTATCAGCTGCATTCCAGGCACCGCAGGAGCCTGGAAGGAGCTTCTACTGAGGAGGAGGAGGAGGAGGAGACTGAGACATCGAGGAATCCCCTAACCTTCCTGCTGGGTGTGAAACCCACCAAGAGGAAGCACAAGACTTTGTGCACCCATCTACCCCCACCGGGAATTGATGAGGCTATCTAGGAGCAGGCCATTTGGCTGCTTCAGGACAGTGGCAAACACTGAGGGGGTTGCAAACACGTGTTCCCAGGCCCGGAAAACTGGTTTGGCAACCCCTGACTCCATTCTTCAGTGTAGGCCCTTTTTTAGAAGGGAGCCACGTGGTGACTTCCAGAAAGGGGGACACACTCAGAAGGGTCCCCAAACACAGCCTCATGCATTGGTTCCGAGCAAACCCACCCAGGGGAGTTGGACAAACTTTTCCATACAACCGCAGTTAAATCATAACGGCATTATAAATTACCTGCGATTTTTAATAGAAAACTAATTTTGGGCACTTGCGGTTACACGTAACCTCGAGCGCACAAAACTGCCCATTGAATAACATGCCTAATGGGAGCCTCGAATGCCGCGGTTGGAAGCTCCCATGTTAAACATGGGGAGAACTTGTTCACACGTACAAACATGGTCAAAACACACGTGCTGGAGCATTTCTCATGCGGTTAACTGTAAACGTGCTCCCACACACACCCTGAGCTAATCCTAGCTGTGAAGGGTCGCGCAAGGGATGGGGGTGCAGGAGGGGGCCCCCTATGCTCACTAGCTGAGCATAGGGCAGGAATTTCCAGGCTCCTAA
>JASCRE011055391.1:0-10726 GCA_030264635.1 Desmognathus aeneus | reverse complement strand
CTTGAGAGTGTCAAAGGCTGTTTGGCACTCCGATGTCCACTCCACCTTCCTGGGGGCCTTCTTCACCAAGAGCCCAGATAGAGGCGCTGCAATGGTGCTGTACGAGGACACGAAACTGCGGTAATGGCCGAAATATACGGACATCCCTCTGTGTGGTGGGACGGGGCCGGTCCTCGATTGCCGCCACCTTAGCCCGCAAGGAAGCCAATGATTCCAGAGCCGGAATCCAAGATAGCCCGCACTCAGTTACTCGTGTAGGTGCTGCCACGTCAACCTGTAACTATCACAGGTGAGTGTAGTAGTCAAAAAAACAACCAGTTTACCAAACACTACTGGTGTGGAGCACACTATAAAACTCCTCAACACTGAGAAAAGGTAGAATTCACAAAAAACAGCAAAACTATTTCATAGCATTTTAATGTTTTTGAAAAAATATATATTTTTTTAAATTTTTCATTAGTTCATATTACTTCATTACTCATGCTTCATAGCCTCATAATAACATTTTCTCAACCATTGTAATATGGTAATCTTTGTACCCGAGATACACAGTATCAATATGGTGGGTTATCACAATACATGGAGAATCATTAAATACAACAGTGCTACTCTAAACACCAAAACGTGTCATATAAAAAGGCCTAAATCCTGCTGGTTCTTATTCTGTCTGCTGCTATGTGTACACATTTCTAGCACAAAGTGCCGTCTTCAGGCATGCAGAAAGCCAGAGTCTAGTTTTACAGTGCATATTATCCAAAAGAGTCAAAGAGAAACAACCAGAAAAGAAGAAAGACAAAAAAAAAGGAGAAAAAAACGTCTTTAGTATCATCCAAGTTGTAGCGTACAATAAAAGAATATAAACGGCCTCGGTAGCCCAAAGACTACTTACCCCATTTCTTAAGCGTATTCTATAGAGAAAATATAAGCGAGAGCACATACGACTGTCATAATTTTGTCCAATTATCAATTCCATGTGGCAAGGACTTACATGTAGAGCTCAAGGCTGCTTACCTCATACGGTAGAGTAGCGAATCTATAATATAACAGAGAATTTTTTGACTAAATATATCTCAATTATAAAGTACTGAAAGTACGTGAAAAATAAGCACGGAGTGCGCTTACCTCTGTGTGTGCCGCAGCACACTAAACAAACAGAGCCGGCACGCCCAAGCGTGCAGCCGCTAGTAGTGACGGCTGCAGCGGCGCGCCTTTAAACAGAGTCGCCATGTTGAATATGGAAATTTCGTACAAACACTACATCACCTTGCCATATGCTTATGATTTACAAAATCGAACAATTATATGACTTACAGACTACTTACGATGTTATTGGCATAAACTGTGTTCTAGAGCACATAATCGCTTGTTATCAATCCTTTATACAGTCATCTAATACGATACCCATGTTGTTAATCCTGGCGCCATTTTGAAGTGTATAAATATGGAACCATATATGTGAATTCACCATATATATCGGCATCTCATACAGAAACAAGACTTTTATGAATACTAACAGCAACGCAATGACCAACGTTAGTTAGTCAATAAATTGCATACAAAATACGTTATCTAAATGCGGCCACATCAATAACATAACTGCTCGAGTTAGTTAGTTGGGAGTAGATTGGACGTGTATACGGCAAGCATATACAGGAACCTCTCACAGCTTGCTATTATCTTATGTATTAAACTCCAAATATATTGTTACAATAAGTAAAACATTTTTACCAAATGGACATATTTTCATACAAATATTGTAACTTCTTATCCCATAGTTGCACGCATAGATTAACCTAGAGTCCTATATGTATTACATATTAGTCACCATATTGTCATACGTATACTGTAGCTTCTTGTCCCTTAGTTTCACGCATAGATTATATATAGAGTCCTGTATATATTACTTATTGATCACTATATCCCCTATTGGTTTAACAAAGCATTCTGTGCTCAACAGTCACTTAGAGGTAACATATGCCTATAAGAAACTTTGAAGTGCCCAATCTTCATTGAGCCCACGCGGTGCCAATGTTTTGAAGTCGTGTATCAGTCTTGATTCACGTTGGAGCAGTGCTCTCTCTATATTGCCTCCTCTCATATTAGTTGGTATAGCCTCCAACACGCAAAAGCGCAGCTGGGCAATTTGGTGCTCCATTAGATTAAAATGGCGAGCCACAGCAGATTTTATGTTTTTGCAGCGAATGTCACTCTTATGTCTTTGAATGCGACAGCGGATTTCCTGAGTCGTTTGTCCGATGTAATATAAACCACATGGGCACCGAATCGCGTAGATTACGTTGCTTGATCTACAGGTAGAATAATGTTTAAATAACCATTTTTTACCTGTGGCTGGGTTCATAATATGTGTGCCTCTAATAATGGAGTCACAACAGTTACAATTGAGACATGGGAATGTTCCTTTTTTTGGTGTAGCCAATGTATTAATACCTTTCATTTGGGTACTAATGTCGTTGTGAACCAGTATGTCAGAAAGGTTGGCCTGTTTCTTATAGGCAGTAGTCGGACGATTAGGTAAAACATGCCCAATAACTGGATCATTCAGTAGTATCGGCCAATGTTGGTTAATTAATTGTGACATTTTCTGTGCTTTTTTCCCAAATGTAGTGACAAACACAAATGGTTCAGACTCTGTATCCTTAGGTTGTATATTTAACAAGTCAACTCGATCTCTTGCTCTAGCTTTTCCTTTTGCATCATTCAGTATATCTACAGGATAACCACGATCCCTCAGTTCCATACACAGTCTGTCTGCTTGTGCATCATAATCTTGCACCTCCGTGTGAATCCTCCTATATCTCAAAAATTGAGAGTATGGGAGCGCATTTTTAGTTGTTTGTGGATGGTGTGATTGATAGTGTAGTAGATTATTGGTGTCAGTAGGTTTCCTATAAAGGTCGAATTTAAACCGACCGTCAACTATATTAACAAAAGTGTCAAGAAAGGCCACCCCTGTATTACCAACGGTGGCAGTTATTTTGATCGTTGAGTGGACCGTGTTGAGATATTCCAGGAATGAGTTTAATTGATTTCTGTCACCTGACCAGATTAGAAAGATGTCATCAATATAGCGATAGTACTTGATGATGTGTTGATGCCAATGAGTGTTACTGATGAAATCTGTCTCCCATTTGTACATAAAGATGTTTGCGTAACTTGGTGCAAAATTTGCTCCCATGCTAGTCCCGGACAATTGGCCATAGAATTTATTATCAAATTTAAAAAACTATGATACAGCACAAATGTAAGTAGTGTCCTGAATACAATGGGGTGATTATCAGTAATGTTGTGCTCATAGATGGCATTACAAGCTGCTTCTTTTTCTTCATGGTGCTGGATGTTTGTATACAGAGATGTAATGTCTATTGTCACTAGAATCCATTCAATAGAGGGGTGTTCCATAGACTCCACTTTCTTAATAAAGTCTGTAGTGTCTCTAATGTACGATGGAATATCTGGGACGCATCGTTTCAGGAAATCGTCAAGAAATATTGCTATATGCTCGAACATTGACTCGCAACCAGAAACAATAGGACGGAATGGAGGTGTCCTTAGGTTTTTATGAATTTTTGGTAAACCATATAAAATGGGTACTTTCGGGTATTTGTTTGTCAGGTACAATAGTGTCTTATCGCTAATCCAATCTTTAGTGTTGGCCTCAATCAAGATGCCATCCAATATTTTTTGGAGACTGACTGTAGGATTACAGTCAAGCTCTATGTATGTAGTTACATCTGAAAGCTGTTGAAGAATCTCTGCTTTATAGTAGGCTTTATCAAGTATTACGGTGGCACCACCCTTGTCAGCTCTTTGAATAAAGATGTAGGGGTTATCTTTAAGTTCTTTAAGGTCTGTTCAGCATAAGATAAATTGTAGTTACCTTTAGTTTGAAATTTAGTTTTATTGAATTCAGTAAGTATCGTATGACTGAATACTTCTATGGACTTGTTATTGACCGTTGGGCAAAAGGTACTCTTGTTCTTAAATTCTTTAAATGGATGTTCAATAGGGTCAGAAGGTGGTTGACCCAAAAAGAAATGTTTAAGCATAAGTTTACGTGTAAATTTTTGAAAGTCTACATGTGCATCAAATACTGGAATATCTTTAGTGGGAACAAAAGATAGGCCTTTGGATAGCACTGCCATTTGGTTCGTCGTAAGTTCCACTGAGGAAATATTGATTACTTGTTCCGGTCTCTGAGGTTGTGTTTCCCCACTTCTTTCCCTTTGTCGGGCTCTTTGGCTTTTTCCCCTCCTTTTTTGCCCCCTCCTTGTCTTTGTCTTATGAGCTCCTCTAAAAAACGTTGTCTCTCTTGTGGATCTGTTCTTTTGCTGGGCCCTGGGATAGCTCTACTCCCTGTTTTTTCTGCTGTTCTTTCATTAGGGTCTGATTCTTCAGAGGAGTCTGTGGGTGTACCAGTGTCAGAGAGATTAAGTACCGGTTGTTTACCTAGGTTTTGTGGTCTCTTGTTGGTAGGTAGAAATTCAAACCAATTATACACTTGGTCGTGTGTGTAATCATATATGTCACGTTTAAACTTCCTTATTTTCCCTTTTTCTATTTCTGCGCGGTGTTTATCAATAATATCATTCACAATCTCTAGAGTGACTGACCACTCTTCGGCTGGTTTTGTTGTTTGTAAGATCTCTTCTGCTTTGGCAATTTCTATTTTGATCTCTTTCAATTCAGCCTGTAGTTCTTGTATTGTCAATAATATCAAGTCTAAAGATGCTTTGTTCAGTATCATGTGCCATTTAGGGATAAATCCCTTCCTATGTCTGCATAGTAGTGGTTTAATCAGAATACGAAGTCCTCTCGGAATTCTTTTTGTTTTAAAGTATTCTGCCAAGGTTGTAGCATGCAATAAAGTAGAGACTTCCTTCTTTTTTAAGTACTCAAATTGTTGGACCGTATATTTCTGATTGTTTCTAATCAAAAAGGTAGCACTTTCCTGTAATTGTGCTAGTATATTCTCAGCTGCCTCAGCTGTGTATTCCAGTGTGGAGGCACATCGATCTGTACGGGCCGCTAATTCTTCGAATGACATGGTGCAAAAAGTTATTTAACCAAGTATATCTACACAATAGAAAAATAGAGATAATAGAGAAAATAATAATAGTGCAAATTTCAACAAGTCTTAGAGTCAAATAAATAAGCACAATTTAAATAATTAGTCGGTGCGTAGGCTCGTAGTTAATCCTAAGAAGTGCATTGGTTCCAGAACTGGAATCAAGTGAAAAGCCCGCACTCAATACTTAATATAGGTGCCTCCACGTCTATCTGTAACTATCACAGATGTCTGAATGATCAAATAGAGATCTACCAGTCCATTAATAACTACTGGTGTGGAGCACACTGACTTTCTCCTCAACACTGAGTCACTGTAGGAAGAAAAAAGAACCTAAGAAGGTGCTTTATCTCAATTTTTTATTTGAAAAAATATATATATTTTTTTATATGTCATTTTCTTATTTAATTCATTTTCTTAATTTATACTGCTTCATAGCATGTTTTTGAACAATATTCATCACCCATGTGATATGTTTTTCTCGAAATTCCCCAGATACACAGTATCCATATAATGGGTCATTTATATTTCATTAGAGAGAACATATATAATACAAATAGTGCTACTTCTCAACACCAAGTTCGAGTCTTATATACAAAAGAGCCAATATTTCATTTGGACATTTTGATTTGCTGTGCTGCTATGTGTACACATTTCTGGCACACAGTGCCGTCCTCAGGCATGCAGGAAGTCACAAATTATTGACTATGGTAAAACAAATCATGTCAATACATCACAATTGAAAAGACACATACGAAAAAAACAAACAACAAGAGAAAACAAAAAAACAAAATTAGTGCCATGTCATTAAACACTACAATACGAAATTCGAAGAACGGCCTCAGTAGCCTCAAAGACTACTTACCCCACTTCTTAAATGTCATCTGTAGAGAAAGTATACAAAGAGGAGAGCAGATACCACTATCATAAACTAGTCCATATATCTTATCCATGTGGCAAGGAATTCGTCACACGCACGCGGCTCTTACCTCGTATAGGAAGTAGTAAATCTATAATCAAATATATCAAAAACAATGGCTCAGTATCAGTACAGACGCAAACAATCTATATACTAGCGTCTTGTACGTGTCCAAGTTTTATTAAAAACTTCATTAGAGTAGTCTACTCACCTATAGGTGTGCCGCAGCACACTGAATGTAGGAGAACACGCAACGGCGTGTAGCTGCTTCTGATAGCAGCGGCCGAGTGTCACGCAATATATGGACAACGCCATTTTGAATTTTGATATCCACTAAAGTTACGAAGCCTTGCCACATGCTTATGATTTACAACAAATAGGACAAATTCATGACTTACAGGCTAATATTGTGCTAATTAACATTTGTCATATTAGAGAACAATTCATTATCTATGCCAAATGACTTTACAATACGGCAGCAGTCTAACTCACTTTCTAAATGTGGGCGCCATCTTGTAATGGTGCTCCTATGCACTATATAGCCATGTATTCAATGCATCTATTACATGAAGACTATGTACATCAAAATTTAATGCATTAATTCGCTACCTGTTATCTCTCCTCATTGTATTATAGGAAGCTTTGTAGTGCCCAATCCTCGTTGAGACCACGCGGTGCTAATGTTTTAAAATCGTGTATCAGTCTAGATTCACGTTGTAAAAGTGCTCTCTCAACATTGCCTCCTCTATTATTAGTGGTTAGAGCCTCCAGCACGCAAAAACGCAGCTGAGCGATTTGGTGCCCCAGTAGATTGAAATGACGAGCTACAGCAGATTTTATGTTTTTACAGCGAATGTCGCTGGTGTGTTTTTGTATGCGACATCGGACTTCTTGAGTGGTTTGCCCAATGTAATATAAGCCGCATGGACAGCGGATTGCATAGACTACATTGCTGGATCTGCACGTGGAATAATGTTTGAACAACCATTTTTTGTTACTAGCTGGATTCATAATAAATTCACCTCTGATAATCGAATTACAGCAATTGCAGTTCAGGCACGGAAACGTGCCTTTTTTACGGGTGGTCAACGTGTTGTCACCTCTCACAGGAGTACTTATATCGTTATGGACCAATATGTCAGCTAGATTGGCTTGTTTTTTATATGCTACAGTGGGACGAGTAGGGAGAATATGGCCTATAATAGGATCATGCAGTAATATCGGCCAATGTTGGTTTATCAATTGCGACATTTTTTTCGCTTTATTCCCAAATGTCGTAACAAACACAAGTGGTTCAGAATCTCTATCTTTGGGACGCACCTGTAATAAGTCCTCTCGTTCCTTAGCTCTGGCTTTTTCTCTAGCATCATTTAGAAGATTCATGGGGTAGCCTCGATCTCTCAACTCTCCACTTAGTCTATTAGCCTGTGTATCATAGTCTTGGATGTCCGTATGAACCCTCCTATATCTAAGAAATTGCGAGTATGGTAAGGCATTCTTAGTATTTTGCGGATGATATGATTGGTAATGTAGTAGGTTGTTGGTGTCAGTTGGTTTGCGATATAAATGAAACTTAAAGCGGCCATCTATGATATTGACAAATGTATCTAGAAAGGCTACTCCTTCATTCCCTATGGTGGCAGTTATTTTGATGGTATTATGCACAGTATTAAGATACTCTAGAAAAGCATCCAATAAATGTCTAGCACCTGACCAGATCACAAAGATGTCGTCAATATAACGAAAGTACTTGATGATGTACTGTGCCCAGTGTGTATGCATGATATATTTTGTCTCCCATTCATACATAAAGGTGTTAGCATAACTGGGAGCGAAATTAGCTCCCATACTGGTGCCCGACAACTGGCCATAAAATTTATTCTCAAATTTGAAAAAGCTGTGATAAAGGACAAATGTGAGTAACGTTCTAAACACCACAGGATGTATGTCAACGATCTCATGTGTGTCAATTGCCCTGCAAGCTGCCTCAATCCCTTCATGGTGTTGAATGTTTGTATATAGCGAGGTAATATCAATCGTAACCAAAATCCACTCTGCAGAAGGATTTTCAATTAATTCCACTTTTTTGATGAAGTCAGTGGTGTCTTTTATATATGATGGAATGTCTGTAACACAACGTTTCAAAAAGTCATCAAGAAATATGGCTATATGCTCGAACATAGAGTCACATCCAGAGACAATAGGACGGAATGGTGGTGTACTCAAATTCTTGTGAATTTTCGGTAACCCATATAGAATGGGTACCCTGGGATGTTTATTTGTCAAATAATGAAGTGTCTTAACACTTATCCAATCCTTATTGTTAGCTTCAATCAGAATTTCATCAAGTATTTTTTGTAGATCAGTCGTAGGGTTTCTATCTAATTCCATATAAGTTGACTCGTCAGATAGTTGTTGCAGCATTCCTGTTTTGTAGAATGCTTTATCAAGTACAACTGTGGCTCCACCCTTGTCAGCCCTTTGGATCACAATATAAGGGTTCGTTCCCAAGTCTTTCAGAGCAGTTTGTTCCGCATATGATAAATTGTACTTACTTCTCTGGAAATTCGTTTTATTGAATTCAGTAAGAACAGTATGACTAAATACTTCAATCGATTTATTACTAATCGTTGGGCAGAAAGTACTTTTGTTCTTAAATTCTTTAAACGGGTGTTCATTGGTGTCAGTCGATGGTTGGCTTAGAAAAAATTGTTTAAGCATGAGTTTACGCAAAAATTTTTGAAAGTCTACCTGTGCATCAAAGGTAGGGATATCCTTCGTAGGAACGAAAGATAGCCCTTTGGATAATACCCCCATTTGGGTAGATGTTAATTCAACTGCAGAGATATTAATCACTTGTTCCGGTCTCGCAGGTTGTGTTTCCCTACCTCCTTCCCTTTGTCTATTTCTTTGGTTTTTTCTCCTCCTTTTTTGCCCCCTCCTTGTCTTTGCTTTATGAGATTGTCTAAAAAACGTTGCCTATCTTGGGGGTTTGTTCTTTTACTGGGCCCTGCAATTGCTCCAGCTTCTATCTGTTCACCCGTGCGATCATTAGGATCTGTTTCCTCCGAAGAGTCAGTGGGTATATCAGAATCTGAAGGAATGACCAGTGGTTGTCTCCCTGTGTTTATTGGTTTTTTGTTGACAGGTAAGAATTCAAACCAGTTATATACCTGATCGTGTTGGTAATCATATATATCCCGTTTGAATTTTCTTATTTTACCTTTTTCAATTTCAGCTCTATGCTTATCAATAATCTCATTGACAATCTCCAATGTAACAGCCCACTCTTCTGCGGGTTTTGTTGTTTTTAGGGTATCTTCTGCTTTAGCAATTTCTATTTTAATTTCTTTCAGTTCTGCTTGCAGCTCTTGTATAGTTAGTAATATTAAATCTAAAGATGCCTTATTTAATATCATGTGCCATTTTGGAATGAATCCCTTTCTATGTCTACATAGCAGAGGTTTAATGAGGATCCGCAATCCTCTCGGTATTCTCTTAGTTTTGAAATATTCCGCTAATGTTGTAGCATGCAGTAATGTTGAAACCTCTTTCTTTTTTAAGTATTCAAATTGTTGGACTGTATGTCTCTGGTTGTCTCTGGTTAGAAAGTTTGCACTTTCTTGTAATTGTGCTAATATATTCTCAGCTGCCTCAGCTGTGTATTCCAGTGTGGAGGCACATCGGTCTGTACGGGCCGCTAATTCTTCGAATGACATGGTATCAAAAAAGATATTTAACCAAGTATATCTACAAATAGAAAAAATAATAATAATGCAAACTCTACAAATATTAAAGTCAATGAATGAACAAAATTTAATCGATAATTAATCGGTGCGTAGGCTCATAGTTAATCGTAGAAAGTGCATTGGTTCCAGAACTGGAATCAAGTGAAAAGCCCGCACTCATTGCTTAATATAGGTGCATCCACGTCTATCTGTAACTATCACAGATGCCTGAATGATCAAATAGAGATCTACCAGTCCATTAATAACTACTGGTGTGGAGCACACTAACTTTCTCCTCAACACTGAGTCACTGTAGGAAGAAAAAAAGAACCTGAAAAGGTACTTTATCTCATTTTTTTATTTGAAAAAATATATGTTTTTTATATGTTATTTTCTTATTTCATTCATTTTCTTAATTTATAATGCTTCATAGCATGTTTTTGAAAAATATTCATCACCCATGTGATATGGTTTCTCGAAATTCCCCAGATACACAGTATCCATATAATGGGTCATTTACATTTCATTAGAGAGAACACATCTAATACAAATAGTACTACTTCTCAACACCAAATTCGTGTCTTATATAAAAAAGAGCCAATATTCCATTTGGACAGTTTGATTTGCTGCGCTGCTATGTGTACACATTTCTGGCACACAGTGCCGTCCTCAGGCATGCAGGAAGTCACAAATTATTGACTATAATATAACAAATCATGTCAATACATCACAATTGAGAAAACACATACAAGAAAAAACAAACAACAAGGAAAAACAACAGAAAAAACAAAATTAGTGCCATGTCATTAAACACTATAATTCGAAATTCGAAGAACGGCCTCAGTAGCCCCAAAGACTACTTACCCCACTTCTTAAATGTCATCTGTAGAAAAGGTATATAAAAAGGAGAGCAGATACCACTATCATAAACTAGTCCATATATCTTGTCCATGTGGCAAGGAATTCGTAACGCGCACGCGGCTCTTACCTCGT
>JASCRE011044330.1:0-10743 GCA_030264635.1 Desmognathus aeneus | reverse complement strand
TGTTCTTTTTTCAGGCTGACACAGCTGCCTGAGCCCTGTGTATTGAGGTTGGCTGAAAGCGACGTCCCTTCAACAAGAGGCCTGTGATAGGATCCTGGTCTTACCTTTTGATGGCATGGAATTTGGCCCCAGGGATGGATGCTCTGTTGGATAAGTGTACAACAGGGGCTAAGACAGCTAAACCTCTCAGGCCCATCTCTAAGCTGGCTGCCAGATCGAGGGCGTGGCCGACGCTTGGGCAAGATGGCCGCATACTAAGGGAGCTCCGGCACCCACGCGAAATCATCCTTAAAAAATTGCGCCCTTGACCCCCATCCACTCACCATCGGACCTCCGGACCGTCGGGGAAGAGGACCGGCGACCCGCGACCGCTGTTGTGGTCCAAATCAGAGCCTCAGAAGTGTAGAAGTGCCACCCGGCGAGAGAGGAGCTGCCGCCATTGCTGTAGCGGCGGGGGCGCGCTGCGAAGCGGAGAGGCTGCCCGCGCGCTCCACAGATCCTGAGCAGCTGGAGAGTCGCACCGAGAGGCCCCACAGGACCCGCAAGCCCGTTGCTGGGGAAGCGGCTGAGACCCGACCCGACCCTCACGGCACCGGCGCTGGGAGGACTACACGGTGAGCGGGGAGGAGGCGGGAGATCTCGTTCCACCAGCGCCAGGGAGAACACGAAGAAAGCGGGGCGGAGGCGGGAGCCCTCGGGCCGCCGGCGCCGGGGAGACTGTATGGTGAGCGGGGCAGAGGCGGGAGCCGAGCGACAGGGATGACTGTCCGCTTACTTCTCCCTGCCCCGCCCCCCCCGAGCCCCCTGCCCCAATAACTGGATCTGAAGTGCCACAGAAGGGGGCAGCGACACCAGACCCCCGTTCTCCTGCGGTTACGTCGAGGTGCCGTTGGGGCACTACATGTGACTGCCCTCACCCTTCAACCCCCCCTTCTTTACACGTGTATGAAGACGTGGGGCCACGGCGGATTCACGGCATAGCTCACGATTCCCCCACGGGAGGAATTGAACAGTGCATCGAGTGGTGCCTCCACGAGAGACCCCAAGGCGCTGCCCAACGTACCGACAGATACCCCCACTGGGGCACAATACCTCGAGTTGTCCATCCTACCGTGACAGAGACAGCACGCCATCGTGAGGGAAACGGGGCGAACCCCCCCCCACCTCTCAAATCCTACCAAGGGTGGATGTGCCAGGCCTTGATTATTTGACCTTTCAGCTGTAAAATCCACAGTAGGAAGAAGCAAGGACGCGTGGAACTGTACATAAGAGACCCCTGACAGATTAAACCTGTAACACATACACCTAAGGCCATAACCGAGCAGGTGACCCTTAAGAACACCATGGGGAAGCAAGATAAGACCCAGAAAAAAATGGACGCCTACACCAAAGAAAATGCGGCTGGCGGCGGACGTGTGGAGGCTGCGGGGGGAACAAAAATGGTCGATCAGACAGGAGTGCTACTGGATATACAGGCTACCCTGCTT
The DNA here is from genome assembly GCA_030264635.1 of Desmognathus aeneus. Taxonomy (NCBI): domain Eukaryota; kingdom Metazoa; phylum Chordata; class Amphibia; order Caudata; family Plethodontidae; genus Desmognathus; species Desmognathus aeneus. The sequence continues at coordinate 9,256 of JASCRE011044330.1, read as the reverse complement.
GCGCTGAGTGCCAAATTGGACACAGTAGTAACAGCGAACACAGGAATGCAAACGGCCATAGATCAGCAAAAAACCCGAATGACAGAGGCGGAGGAAAGAATTAGCATACTGGAAGACACGGTGATAGCAGTGACGAATCGCCTGAAAGCGGTGGAGAAATCCAACTGCGATCTCAGAAAGAAAAACGATGATTTAGAAAACCGGTCAAGGAGAAACAACGTTAGAATTGTTGGAGTGGCGGAATCCACAGTGATTAAGAACTATGAGTTGTTTGTAGAACAAATGCTACGTGACATACTGGAAGATCCGCCCCTGTCACCCATGTTCATAGTTGAAAGGGCCCACAGAACCCTGGGACCCAAACCCAACCCCGGACAGCCACCCAGACCAATAATAGCCCGGATCCTGAACTATCGGGATAGAGACATGATCCTGAAAACGGCACGTCAAAAAGGGGAATTACAATATGGCGGAGCAAAGATAATGCTGTTCCCAGATTTTTCTCCCACGGTCCAGAATGCAAGACGGGATTTTATGGATGCTAAAATCATGCTCCGACAGGCAAAGGTGCAATACTCGATGCTGTTTCCAGCGAAGCTGAGAGTTGTCCACAACAATAAGGTGTCGATATTTGAGACCCCGGAACAAGCAGTGGAATATGCAACACAGCAATTCCCCGACATGTCGTGGACAGAGGTGCACCGCGGAGTGAGAAGACCAAGACCACGAAGAAAGCCCCCGGGAAGGACACCACGTAAGCGCCGAGGGGACCCGGGAGACCTGGACTCGGACCGTGACACAGGGGCACAGGGAAATCATAGAGCTGCCTCAGATCATGAGAACTCAGAGCAGGAGGGGAATATACCTGAACGGATGGACGAACAAGGCTGACAAACAGACTGGGAGTCCGTGAGGGACTACGGGAAATGCCGCAAGAAAGAGGCTGAAGAACGTGGATGGAGTCGAGTTGGCTAAGAACCTTTTTTCTTTTTGTTGGAAAACGTGTGGGAAGGAGAGGTGCCGGCACACCCCCATACAGTGCCACCCACACACAGAAGTTTGAGTTTAGCGGTTAAAAGTTAGAGTTGTGTAGATTTGTATTTATATTCGGGGATGTTAATAGAAGCTTGGAGGGAACAACTAGGTGAGTTGGGGCAGCCTAGTGTGGGTGGGCAAAGTTGTGGAGTTAAATGGATTGAGTGTGAGTGTGGGATGAGTGAGTATGTTAGGATGTATAGTGTGGAACATAGGATGGAAGGAATGGAAAAAGGAGAGCGGACTGTTTACTGGATAATGTTTATAGGATGGTATAAGAAGGAAAGTACACTGGCCTGTAAGTGTGGAATGGCGGAGAGGGGAGTCTGGATAAGAGGAACCAACAGAGATGGCTGAGCTAAAATGTATGACATGGAATGTCAGAGGATTGAATATGCAAAAAAAGCGGAGAAAAATCTTGCAATATGCAACCCAGCACAATGTAAATATATTAATGATACAAGAAACGCACCAAAACCCCATAGAGCAATTCAAATTTGGCACACAGTGGGCTTGTCATGTAGCGAATGCCCCATACTCGAACTATGCAAGGGGAGTATCTATTTTGGTTAGGAAAAATGTACCATTTGTGTTGCATGAGACTGTGATAGATAAGGAGGGCAGGTATGTAGGAATGGCAGGAACAATCCACGGACATAGGCTATTATTTATGAGTGTGTATGGCCCGAACGTGGACACCCCGGAGTTTTTTCACATATTAGAGAACGTGTGTGTCAAATATGTTGAATATGACTGGGTGTGGGCAGGAGACTACAATATTATACTGGATGTAAATGCAGACAGATCTAAGCCGGGGACTAAGGGGTTGTCGGCAGCGGCTAAGACGTGCAAAGAAGTTATGTCCAAATATGACTTGGTGGATGTATGGCCCCTCAGGGAACCCAAAAACCCAGGGTACACACACTACAGCTCCCCAACGGACCTTTATACACGAATAGACAGATATATTGTATCGTATAATCTGACACCATTAATGCAAGGTGTGCAGGTGCTGCCAAGAACGTGGTCTGATCATGCCCCAGTGATACTAACTATGAATTTAAAAATAAACTTCGAACCACTCCGGAGGTGGAGGTTTAGAGCAAAGGAACTTGAGGATCTTGCCTTTAGCTCGTTCCTTGAGACGGAGCTGAAGGAGTTCCTCGCGATAAATAGGGACTCGGTAACCTCCCCCTCAATACTCTGGGAAACCCTAAAATGCTATGTAAGGGGGATATGTTATGGAAAGGAAAGAACAGTGCAAAAAATGCTAAGGAAAGACATGCTAGCTGCAGAAACGAAGCTGGATATAGCAGAGAAAGAGTACAGAGAGAAACCGGAATTAGAGACGTCAGCACGCTTGAAAGAAGCGTTGGAAGCATTCACTTCCACAGTGGACACATTACAAAAATATACAGATAAGCCCCTTGCAGCCCAAAGATATGGGGAGGGAGATAGAGCCAGCAGGTTCCTAGCCTGGGTAGCTAAATCGGAAGTGAAACAAACAGTAATCCCCAAAATACAAGAAGAAGACGGCAAAGAACTATATACCACACCTGAGATAAATAATTCCTTTAGAACTTATTATGAGGCACTGTATACGTCTAGGAGTGTACACCCCTCAGAAATTACTAGGGATTACCTAGAAGATATAGCAATGGGTTGGTTAGAATCCCGGGACAGAGCCCCCCTGAATATAGTGCTGAGTCAGGCAGAGATAGCAAAGGCGATAAAAGACCTGAAACCAGGTAAGGCCCCTGGCCCTGACGGGCTGACGATTGAATTTTACAAGTATTTCTCTCCGCTTTTATGCCCAGTACTGCTGGAAATGTATAATGAGGCACTGGACAAAGGACGATTACCGGGCACACTAAGAGAAGCCAACATAATTGTACTACTGAAGCCTGGGAAGGACCCAAACAAGGTGGGATCATACAGACCGCTGTCCCTGCTCAATTCAGACTATAAGATACTGGCGAAAATTATAGCCAACCGCCTATGGGGGTATATGGACTTTTTGGTCTTACCAGAACAGGCAGGCTTCATACCGGGGAGGGCCACATCACACAACCTCAGGCAACTATTCTCGGTATTGCACCAAATTGATCCCAAAGCAAGTGCGGCAATAGCGACAATAGACTGTGAGAAGGCTTTTGATACTTTGGAATGGGGTTTTATGTTCATGGTTCTTGAAAGGATGGGAGTGGGAGATGGTTTTATGAGTCTACTTAAACTGCTGTACACAGACCCGACAGCCAGAGTGATCACCCACGGGAAAATATCAGACGAAATAGCTCTTCAGCGAGGCACCAGACAGGGTTGCTCCTTATCCCCACTAATATTTGCATTATCTGTGGAGGCCCTGGCATGCAAGGTGCATCAACTACACAGACATTGGGCTATTAATCTTAATGGTCCACATTTGTCCATATCATTATATGCAGATGATATATTACTGTATGTGACAAGACCGGAGCATAATTTACTTCCATTGTTGCAAGAAGTAGAAGACTTCGGAGAACACTCGGGTGGCCACTTACATTTTAACTTCTTAGAAGTTTGGGATCAGAAGGTGGGGCAAGATGGCCGCCGCCTGAATGCGGCCCACACAGCTCTTCTCTCTGGGGGCCCTCGGGAGCGGAGGGGAGACCAGACCCCGACAATAATGTAACAGATTTGTTACTGTCAGAAGATTTTTGGAGCTTGGGGACTGTCGTAGCAGCGGCACTACTTCTGGGTGCTCAATCCGGCCAATCACATGCCACTCAACTATTTACATCTGCCCTCTCTGTGGGCACTTGCAGGGCGGCGAGACCTCTGTAGAGCGAGACCGGCGTACTCTTACCTGGCCTGGAACTTTGGCATGAGGAAGAATCCTCCACCGCCGACACGCACGGCCAAACCGGCTTCAGCAAAGGTCCCTGTAAAGGACTTGGAATCCATCAGGAAGGCGAGGGACCGGGCTAAAACTCTTTAAAAGCTTCGTCTTGCAAAATCACGAGCTCCACCGGGGGTCGCGACTACTACTACTACTACTGCCACGACTCAACTGGGGGGGGTCGGCGCGTGAGCCGCGCGGGGCCCGCGACTTTTTCCTGCCACGGGTTGTGGCTACCGCCTCTCTTCAGGATCCTTCGCCTCTCTTCGTTGACTCCCCGGTGGCCGCTCCCTCTGCACTCAGCCCCTTGGCAACGGCTTCGGCGTCCTCTTCCGGCTCTGCTGTGGGGAGTGACGGGAGCGACGCAGGCGCATTGCCGGCCGCTAGCCATCCTTCTCTTCGGGCTGACGCTGATGCTGCTGAGGGCTCCTGCTTTCTGTCGCCGGCGGAGGGCTCTGCTGATTGTGGGACCCCGTCTCCTCTCGCCACCTCTCCCCTTGGACCTGGCGCCGACTGGTTTGATAAGGTGAGCCGTTTGGGGGAGACTGTAATCTCGTGTGGCCTAGGAGGTGAGGGGGTGGGACAAGTGGCACCTCTTGGTAGCGTCTGTGGAACGGACCCCTTTAACCCGCTTTCTGAGGCGATAGCAGCTACCCTCAATTACTTGCCAAAGGCTCCTGCGCTTACTCTCATCTTGGACTCTGATCCTGCCCCCCTTGCTACTTCACGTCGGAGCTCTGCTTTTTTGGCAACAGCACAGTCTGCTGTTGGGCATTTAACCAGTGAAGTGGATAATCTGGTTCATTCATTAAACTCTTCACAAAATCTGATGAATTCACTTCTTTCTGGCTCATCTCCGGATCTGCAGAAGGTATTCTCCCTCGGCTCTGACTTGGACTTTCAGACGCAGGTCAAAAGGCTTCGTAGCTTTAGTGAAGGTAGCTCTGGTGCCTCCCCTGATCTTTTGAATCTCTCCTCTGTTCGCTCTCCTTCAGCTAAAAAAGGTGCTTTAGACCCAGCTGGCCCCGAGCTTGCTCACGACCCGCATTTCAGAATGAATACCCCTCCTTCTTCAGGCTTAAGCAGCAGGGACGCCACCCTTCCAGGTGGCTCCAGGGGGGATGAGGAGGCTATCGGTCTTGCGCAATCAGGGGGCTCGGAGCAGCCTGCACAACTAGGGGGCTCGGAGCAGTTAAACTCTGTTATGCACGCTCTAGCATCTCTTTCTACTCAAATTACATCCAGCCAGAACTTGATTCGGCATGACATGAGCCAATCTTTTGAAAGGATCGAAGCCGGCTTTACTATCTTTCAAAAAGCTATCGACAAGCTCTCGGCGGAAGTTGCTCATACTAGCACTCGACTAACTGAGGTAGAGGACCGAACCAGCAGGCTGGAGGACCAAGTTTCAGCTTTTGGGAGAGCCCAGCCTAAACTGAATGCCGAAGCGTCAGCGCTCCATAGAAAGGTGCAGGACTTAGAGGACCGGAACCGTCGAGTAAATCTTAAATGGTTCGGCATACCGGAGGGGAGCGAAGGGTCGGATCCTACTAAAGTACAGGAATACATGGCAAAACTTTTTTTGGAGGCATTCCCGGAATTTGGGGGATGGGATTTTGCTAAGGAACTTCAGGTGGCTCACCGTCTCCCTTCTAGATCCTCCTCTCACCGGCAATCAGGGAATCCTCGACCTGTGATTGTCAGATATGGGAACTTGCTATTGCGGGACTATATGTTCAAAGCAGCTCATCCCAGCTCTCCAAAGACAGTCCGAGGTTTTAAGATCTTTGCTCGCTCTGACATATCTGCTGCGTCTGCTACAGTCCGCTGGGAGCTGCGCCCTTCTATCGACAAATTTAAGAAATTAGGCATTGCAGTTTTTCTTCAAGACCCAGCCAAACTTAAAGTGATTTCCCATGGCAAGACGTATTTTTGTTATTCATTGTCCGAAGCTGAAGCGTTGCTTCTCCAATTCCAGAAACCTCCGGATTCAGCGCCCTCTGCTCCCGAATCTTAGTCCTGTCTACTGAATAGTGATATATTTGAACTCCTTTTTTGCTCCTCAAGCTCTTACTCTTTTCATATGAAGCTTTCTTAGTATTCTGTAATCTGTCTCTCCTCTTTCTTCCCCTGTGGCCTCCCCGGGGGTTGAGCTGTGTTTCTCGTCCACTTTCCCCATGATTAGCATGGTGGGAAATTTTGGGGTAGGCTTCCCAGGGGGTGGGTTCTCCCTGGGCTGGGCTTGGGTGTGGGGGGGGGGGGGGGGGGAATGGCAAAATCACACAGGAGAAGGTATTAATAATTTTTGTGGCACTGTTTTACACTTTAAAAGAATAAATTGTTATTTTAATGGCATCACTTAGTCTCACCTCATGGAATGTTAATGGCCTAAATAACCCTCGAAAACTTAGAAAAGTCAATAGCTTTATGCGACATAATCCATCTGATATCTGGTGTCTGCAGGAGACCCATCTCACAGCACAAAACAGCAATCTGGTTCGTAACCTGGGGAAAAGCACAGTAGTTTCTAGTAGCCCCTCGGGCTCCGCTGAAGGGGTAGCTATTCTTAGTTGTAGGAATACTTTGTCGATTGCGCGGCAGTTTTCAGATGTAGCTGGTCGTTGGGTAACTGCTGCGCTCCATTGTGGAGGAGTCGAGATTTTGGTTGTTTCGGTCTATGGTCCGGTTTCAGACTCTAGGGCATTTTGGACTAGACTTGAATTGGAACTAGCTTCTTGGCGGGGTCCTATTGTCTTGATGGGAGACTTTAATCTTGCTCCTAACCCAGTGCTTGATCGTTCCTCCGCTTCTACCCTCCAACGTAAACCTCATACAGCGTCAGCTGTCCTGCAGTTGATGAAAACGTTGGACTTGGTGGACGTTTGGAGGGAGAAACATGGTCAAGAACAGGTATACTCTTATTTCTCTGCTCCCCACTCACACTATGCCCGTATCGATCTAGCTCTAATCTCTAGAAATCTTCTTTCAGGAGCAAGTGCAGAATATTCTGGGATCTCAGTTTCTGATCATTCTCCCTTGACCCTCCAATTAATAATCGGTAATCAATCTCCTCTGAAAGCCAGCCGATGGTCCTTTGACCGCTCGTTGTTATCTGACCCAGCTTTTTGTGAACAGATTGGCCAACTAATTACGGAATATATTAGTTTTAATGTCGGCTCAGCTCCTATTAATGTTGTGTGGGACGCCTTGAAGGCCTCTATCCGAGGCTGGATCATTTCCTATACCGCTAGAATTCATCGCCTTCGCAGGCAGGAATATGCTTCTTTAACAGCCGCTTTGGCGGCAGCTGAGCATCTTCATTATACCGACCCCTCTGCTCTGTCCGGGCTTCTGAAAGCCCAGGCAGATATTCGGGCTCACCATGAGTCCGATGCTACACGACGTGCTCAGGACGCTAGGGTTTCACTGCTGTCGCAAGGGGACTCTACTGGGAGAACTCTGGCATGGCAGCTACGGGATAATAGGGCTGTTAATCAAATTGGGGCAGTCTTTGACCAGCAGGGTCTCCTTTTGCAAGAGGATATTGCAATTAGGGATAGATTCCAGGAATTTTATCAAGTTTTGTATAAAGAGGAGAGAGTCGTTCTAGACGACATTTCTACTTCTGAATATATTCGCAGTACACCTTTTCCTCAAATCCAGGCTGATACTGCTAACGAACTTATTAAGGAGCCCTCCATTTCTGAAGTTAGGGCTGTTCTGAAAGCATTACCCAGCGGCAAAGCATCTGGTCCCGACAGCATCCCCACTGAGTTTTATCTTGGTTTTGTTGAAGTTATTTTGCCACTTTTGCTTCCACTGGTTCAACAGGTTTTCTTTTGTTCGTCAGCTCCTCCTGACTCATGGAATGACTCCTATATTATAATTTTTCCCAAACACGGCAAGGATCCTCAACATTGCAGCTCATACCGCCCGATTTCATTAATTAACGCTGACGCGAAGCTCTATGCTAAGATTTTGGCTTCCCGCATCTCTCCCCATCTCCACGAAACTATACCCGCAGATTAACATCGCTTTATGCCCAGAAGGGACTGTACTGCTCACACCAACCTGCTAGCCACTCTTATTGATTGGGCTTCCATCTCACAATCTTCCTTGGGGCTTATTTTTATTGACGCCGAAAAGGCTTTTGACAGGGTCCGGTGGGGTTTTCTGCGTCGGGTTTTAATTGCCTTTAAATTCCCTGGTATCTTGGTTAATGCAGTCTTTCAGTTATATCAACGATTAACCGCTAAATTAATAATCAATGGGGATATGACTGATGTTATTAGTATTGAGCGTGGTACTAGACAAGGCTGTCCCCTCTCACCGCTCCTATAGGCCCTCTATGCTGAGCCTTTTGCTATACGTATTCGCTCCTCTGGGATTATTGTTCTGGTCTCACCAGCACCTACTGTTAGTACGAATTTGGCTTTTTATGCTGATGACATTGTGGTCATCACTAGCACTCCAACCGAATCTTACCAAGAGACTCAGAATTTGGCGGTTGAATTTGGGCGTTACTCTGGATACCTAATCAATTTAGCTAAAACTCAGATTATAACCTGGAACGATCCTGTTAATACTCTTCTATCCGAGAATATGGTGAGATATCTGGGAGTTGATCTCTACTCCGAATTTGAACTTATTAGCAAAAAGAATTTCCAAAGGGTTCTTGTAGAAACAATTAGCCTTCTCAATAAATGGGTACATATCCCTCTATCTCTTATTGCAAGGATCAATTGCATTAAGATGATGGTTTTGCCCAAATTCTTATATCTTAGTCGTGCTCTTCCCTTTTTCGTTTCTAAGTCAGATTGGAACCGGCTCGATCAGGTGATAGGGACTTTTATATGGGGGAAGAAAAGCTCTAGAAGAGCTCGTAATAAATTGATTAAGCTTTGGGAGGAAGGGGGCCTTAGCCTGCCAGACTTTGAGAAATATTCTTGGGCATCTTTGCTTAATCGTATTAAAGAACTTCTTGGTATTCGCCCAGCCTCATTATTAGCTACTTCTGTAATCCAATCCATTGGACATTTGAACGGTAGCTTTGGATTTCATAATCCTCGCTTTTTCAAGAAGGTTCGTTTAAAGAGCCTGAAAGGCTATGCGCGTGTATGGAACAGCATATGTCGGTTCTTGGAGATTCCTGTTGTTCCCGAATTTTCTTTACTATGGAATAATTTTGACCTTGGCATCACCCAGTCCAATATTTATTCCCAGCACTGGCAGGATTCCGGCATTTCTTTGGTGAGTCAGCTCTATGATGGCTCGCAGCTGCTGCCTTTTGATACTCTTAGAACTCGGTACAACTTGTCGAATACTTCCTTTTTTAAATATCTC
>JASCRE011033261.1:0-10749 GCA_030264635.1 Desmognathus aeneus | reverse complement strand
AATAATGGGGGAACATTACTACTTTTATTGCACAATTTTCAAACACAAGCAGCAGCACATGAGTAAAATGCTGAATAACATTTTTTGATTTTTTTTGGGCAGGAGTTTCCAAGTTTGTCTTCTCCCAAGGCGCCACGTGACCAAAGGCTGCCCCTGGCTACTGCTATCCGCTTCAGCAGCAGTATTACAGTAGTGTTTACATCATCAGATCTCTAAAAGCATGCATGAGATTGCATGCCAACTTAGTGCACGTTAAATGCCACATGGGCATTTAACTTGAATAGTGACGTGTAACTGTGTTGTGGTGCCAGTGAGTGTTTTTGGCAGGTGATAAAAAACTGCCTACAGTGGGCAGAAATGCTGGGGTTGAGAGGGAATCTGCTTTGATATTTGTCATGAGGACACTGTCAGGAGCAGTCACTGGCAAAAAAAACCCAGTATATTTATTATGACAGAATGGGGTCAAGGGCCATCAGGAATAAAAGCGTTTCACACTATTGCTGTTTGCTTTGGTTAGACCATGGCTTTCAGGCCCTGCCAGGCTGCCACAAAGACCTGCCCAGAAAACAACCAGTTTTGCATTGTTCCAGCGTTGTGCACAGCACCCTCTCTGGAACATTTCATCAATCCTCTAACACAATGTGATCACAGATCTCGTCAGTTTGCATGGGTGTTGCTGCCTAGTACAATCACATGTTACACATTTGTTGTTTTTTGGTCAGAGTGTCCCTCTAAGATCCACATTGCGAAAACAAGACAACACATTTATATTAAGCAAACTAACAATCTTTCCAGACTGGACTTGGGCTTTATCACCACAATAATTTGAATGCACATTGAAATAATCATTAAGAGCAACATCAGTTTTAACAGAACAATGCATTAATAATCTTAAAATCTTTGCATTGAAACAGTCTAATTTCTTTCCCCTCTCCATACAATTATGGCTTTGGTGTGTGCTTTCCTTGACCTAATTCATACTGATAAACTTAACGTGCTGCTTGATTGACGTTAACCTTGCCCTCTCCCCACCCTACACGTCTTGACCTGAGAGTTGACTTTTTCAAGCCCGGTTGCTGGCTTGACTTGGAATTGACCTGGATTTTTTATTTCAGGGCTTGCCCATCTCTATTAAATAATGCCTGCAAATCCATGTTGCAAAGAGTGCTTTGCAGACATTTTTAAAACGAACGAAAGGCTGGGCAGGGGTGAGGGCAGTACCCTCACCCATGCCCAGTCTCTAGTTCATTTAAATAATGCCTGCACAGCACTCTTTGTAATATGGAGCACCCGTGGGTGCTCCATGTGGCAGAGTGCAGTGCAGGCATTTTTAAAATGAACGAAAGGCTGGGCATGGGTGAGGGAAATACCCTCACCCATGCCCAGTCTTTCGGGCATGGGTGTACATTCATTTATTGGACATCACCGTCATTGGCACCAAATGTATCGCTGAGCGTTTCAACGCAGGCGCCAGAGGTAGAACAGGAGGCGAGACATAAGTTCAGTATAAACATGACACAGGTGTGAGTGTGGTGGGTGGCTGACTCATCTGTGCAGGAGTCCATTGTACCCACCCAACAACCAAATATACCCACCCACTCATCAGGGAAAGAAGCGGTGTGGAGGGACTGGTTTGGATTGGAGAGTGTTGAACCTAAATTTGTTATTGAAAATATTAATTGTGCAATTTGCATTCCCATCAACGAGAACCTTTTCTCTTTATTACCATATCAAGGATAGCATTCAACATAGTGCTGGAAATTGTAGGTCGTTGAGAATTTTTCATCCTTTTTCAAAGGATCATTTGACACCAAATTTTTTATCTAATATATGGTATGAACAGGAATCCTTTTTCCCTAATTCGTGTACTTGCAAGGTTGTACAATGTGTGCTGATGAAGGCCTTATAGTTTAAACAAATAAATGTTTACAGAACCAAAGTTCTTCTCAAGCAGAGAAGAACTAGATCATTTTAGAAAAGCTTGCAAACCCCTCTTTGCAGTGGAGGGCTCCTGCGGGGGGCCTACACTGTATAGAGGGAGTTGCAAGCTTTCCTAAAATGAACTAAAGGATGGGCACTGCTATGGCAATGTCCTTAGCAGTGCTCAACCTTTATTTCAGGGAAAGAAAATGCCAAAAGTCCCTTGTTGCACTGTAGTGCCTGCACAGGGACACTACAGTGCTAGAGGGGTCTTCTGGCGTTTTTTCTGCTTAACAAAAGCTGGGCAAGTGCCCTTAGCAGTGCCTAGCCATAATTTCAGGAGAAAAATCACCAGAACAGCCCCTTTGCAAAGTAGTGCCCAGCAAGGACACTACTTTGCAAACAGAGTCTTCTGGGGGGTTTTCCTGATGAAATAATGGTACTGCTAAGGCCATTGCCCTTACCAGTGCCCAGATTTTGTTTAAGCAAGAGAAATGCCAGAAGACTCCTGTAGCAGAGTGGCAGCCCGGCGAGGTGCAACTCTGCTACAGGGATTTTCTGGCTATTTTTCTAGTGAACCATTGGGCACTGACAAGGACCAAGGGCAATGCCCTTGCCAGTCCCCAGTGGTGTTTCACTAGAAAAATAGCATGAACAATGTACGCCACACATCATTGCATGTGGTGTACGTTATTTAGGTTGCATAAAAATCTAAGCCTGCACGTCATAGTGCTATAATCAACAAATGGCGTCATGGCATGCAGAAATGCTTAGCATATAGGCGTATTTGTTTTACACCCGCTTACATGTGTAAAACAAATATGCCATAGGCTAAAGTATACATGCTGCCCTAAAGGTGTACTGAACTAAAAGGGAAGGAGGACTGCCTCACTGTGAGATTTGCCCAGTTACAGAATTTCAAAAGGTTTCATACATTAGCAACCGGTTTGTGCAGTTGTATTGTCAAAATGTGATGTTTTTAGCTTTATTTCACAGCACGCCACAAACAGGCAGCAAAAGTATAAGAAAACACAAATGTTTTACTTATCTGTAAATGGACTAGATGCAGACTGAGGAGGTAGAAGTGAATGCAAATAGGCCCAGACAGCACAGATTGGTGCAAAATTCTATTGTAACTTATTGATGAGAATTTTGATCCCTGTGCCACTGCATACGACCCTTTGAGATTTTGAAATGTTGGTCAGTGTTGAGCTGTTCAATATCCTGACCTTTGTAAAAGTGAGAGGGGCTTGTCATGCCCCTATTGTGTTCTGGGTTCAGCCTGGGGTGTTTGGTGGAGACAAGAGGGTTCTGTCCCTGTTTCTGTCTGTAGGTAAATATCAGCCTCACTCCTGACTTCATCTTGCAGGGCCCTCCCCATATGGGGTAGGGTGAGTGGTTGTTTAACTGCCATGCCCGGCAGCACCCCTCCCTAGGATAATGGCTTCAGGCATTCTCCCCCACATTCTCCTTTGATGTAATGACACTGCTACAGCTTACATCTACTGTATGCGTTTTGTTGTCTGCAGAGCAGTTCAGAATGCAGAGCTGCTGCTTAGGACAAGGGTTCAGGCACAAGGCTCAGCTGCAGGCCCAGATCCCACCCTAATGTGTCATTTATGATCATTGCAGCTGTCATAAAATCATTTATGTTAAATACATTAAAATGCATTCTATATTTTCTAAAGGTTCCTCCTGCAGAAGAGCCCTGGGTGTATAGTGGTATATAGTTGGGTCACCATTAATATGAGGTGCTATATATTTTATATACAGCACCTCATATACAGCTAGAGCCATATACCACAATAGGAATTGTGGTATATGGCTCTAGCATCTCAAACATATGGTGCTGTAAATAGGGCAATATCAATAGTTTGCGGTTTTCAAGTCAATGTGTACTGGGCCGGCACTGGGGCTTTGCAATTGCATTCGGTCTCATAAGATATTGAGTTATATGGGAAACGGCCTCTGCACATTATCAACTGTGGCACCCCTGCAATCTCATTAATAAATATTCAAGGGACAATAATTTCAGTACCTCGTTAACTGCATTATTCCTCTGACTGTAAAGTACTCATTGCACATATACTCTTTCCCAGGCAACTAAAAAGGAATTGTCATTTTGAAACGTAAGGCTTGAAGAATTTTAAAATATATTACTTTTACCACTGCTTACTTCGGTTATGGGGACAGTGATTGCTGCATGGCAAATAGCCATTTTTTTTAGGGATCATTTCACAGTGATTGTGTGGTGTTGTTGCCAAGTGCAAGGATATACTATCCCTGACAAGGTTAGACATACTTGAGACAGGTTTTCAAGGCCCTTACATGAGGCCTTATGTATCGCATGCTATTGTGTGCCTTTTAGTCCTCTTTTTGCTTTTCTGGCATTGTCTACACTTGTGAAATTTCTCCTGGTATCTGTGCCATTATCTAGGATGCGGATGTTGCCAGATGGCACATTCCTTTGCACTTAGGGGCATCATTCCTGTTTGGCTCTAATACCCATGTAACTCATTCTCAATACTAAGTTGAGCAGAGTTTCTACTGTTCAAGCAGTGGTGTAAAAAGTGGGAGGAATAGGGTTAGTTATACCGATGTTTATAAGGTAAACATGGTTTACATGGTGTTTGTTGCTTGCTGTTTACAAATGCATTTCTGAAGCATTCATTTGTTATAGCTTATAGGTTCCTGTTACCTTAGATTTGCATTCTGAATAATGATAGACTTCATGGGCATCAACTTGGATAGTGTTTGTAATTGTGTAATATGCAAAATCAATTTACAAATTCCTTTAAACTTAAGTTTCATTGTTTATTTCTTTTTCACTGTCTTTGGGCTTAGAATCTAGTTCAGAGACAGAATAAAGCTGTATGATAATTATCAAGGGTCAAGACTCCTGTTCTGAGAGAAATCTATAGATGTTTGGCATGCCTCACTCTTCAGTGGATGAAAGACTATTTCTACAAAGTGACTATGCACTTTATTAGAGAGAGAACCTTGTACAAATTACTGTTTGAGTTGGACCATGAGTTGGCATTAACCCTGTAGCGAAATACAGCAGTGGCTCATTGACGACTATAGGATCAGTCTGTTAGTGCACCTGTGCATAGAACATTGCCACCACCAACTGATTTGGCATGTTAGAGCTTTGACAAGTAAAGCATCTACTCTGTTTTTTGGAATCTGTTGTAAAGTAGACAACCATCCTGGTAATCTTGCGGTAATCTCAATAAATAATCTTCCTTTCCTGTTCACCAGCCATTTACTGAACTAGCTAAGGCGTTCAGGTAAACCACTGCCACTTCACATATTCACATACCTTTTGAAACAAGGGGATATCAGTTTTCAAGGACCAAAACATTGCCTTGCCACTGGATTAAGACATTAATTTTTGATCAGTGCAATTGTGATGTTAGCTCTATTTTTATCCTCTGGCTACCCGTCTTCATGTTCTGTCATGTTTCACTAGTTTAAAAATAACATTGACCTAGAATGGCTTTTTCAGAGAGCCAGGTCTTGGCCACTAATCAAATATGTTTTGATGCTATTTTCATACATATATATATATATATATATATTTCTTTTTTTCTTCATCAAAAAACAGTTTGGACACCCTTCATCAGGTTTTTCCCAGGATCCGCAGAGCATTATGGGCAAGGATAAACGAGGAATTGAGCGAGGAGCATGCAGCCAGTGTGAATGTACTGAATTTGAAACAATGAACCCAGCATCTATTTGCTGTGAATATTGCGGACACAAACCAGTAGACCATGTTCGTAATGTTGAAACGTCCGCAGACCATGACACATTGAGAGACTCCACTTCAGCTACCTGTATATATCCAGCAGCAGAACAGATTTCTGAGCACAGTTCTGTGAACGTTTTGACTGTGCAGGAGGTATTTAGATTTATTATACAGAAGATTTTATCTTGCATGCTGGACAGCCCTGATTTGCTTGGCTAACATTTACTGTTTTGCAGTGGACAAGCGCTGCCTTTATACCCAATTTACAGCATACTAAGTTTAGTGACAGTGACCACTGTGCTAGTCTAAGCACATTTGTTCTTGCCTACGCATGCACACATTTTTTTCAAGAGGGCAGTTGGTAGCCCTGTTTGCTCTTTTTATCTGCATGTGAAGTTCTTGCTTACCTTACCACTCATTCATTACTTGGAATAATCATAACTTTATATTTCTACTTTTCTTAGGAAGAGAGTGTAGGCATCTGTGCGAAGGAGATAGACTCTCAATGTATTATCAGCGTTGAGAGTACTGCAAGCGGCACTGAGAATACTTCACAACCAAATGGGGAAGGAGCAACTAACATGGAACCAATAGACAAATACTATGTGGATAGCATTAACTGTTTATACAAAGAGAAGCCAGAATTGCTGCCAAAAGATTCATTGTCTTTGCACATGTCTAGTGGCAAAGTTGTCATTAAGTGTAAGCCATGTAGCTACAAAAAGCAAACTATGATTAACGCTGGACCAAAAGACAAATGTTTAACCAATTTGAAGGCTCATATTATCAGAGAGAAGCACAAACAAGAAGTCCATAATTATATGGAAAGACTGAATGTTTCTCACAAACAAAGTGAAGTTGCTCCTACAAACGTAGATGTATGCATGGCTGAAATCGAAACTGCTTGGCCAGCTAAGTTTGCACTTATCAAAAATGCTGATGTACGAAACACTAAAATACGGTGCCATGAATGTAATACATTGATATCATTGTTCCCTTTAAGAGGAAATGTCATGCACAATGTGAAAGAACATTGCCTTATCCACATAAATAAGGAAACTAACATCAACACCTGTAAAGCAAAACAACCATCCATTGACAGTTTTTTAAACAATGAATGACTAATAAAAATAAATGACAATTACAGCAGTTGGCTGTGTGTCATGGCCTTTACAAAGATGACATAAAAATTGGGGATACAGTGTACAGTTTGGTAAAACTTAAGAAAAGCTATATAGAGGGCTTTGACAGTGATGGTAATATTGCATGGTACTCCATACCACATTATAGCACAGAGAGGATAAAGGGCACTATTAAGAATGCAAAATGCAAAGGCACAACCCTACATCCTAATGGCACATGCAGTGTTTGCAATGATTTGTCTAGCCAGAGAGCATTCAAACAAAGAGTAATTCGTTCAAACACTGCCACTGTAATCCAAGCAAAAAGTACAGACGGTATACACCATTGCTTGACAGGAAAGACCAATAATAAATACTTACGTAATATGTCTAAACTTTCAAAACTGCGCCAGATGCGAGTAAATTGCAAACAGCAGCGCCTAATAATACTCAGATTAAGCCAAAAGATTATGCGCTCCAAGGCAGCAAAACAGAAGTTGTATGAAAAGATTACTGAGCGTTCAAAAAGGGGGGATGTGTCCGCCATTTGTGAGGGTCTCCAAAGAGCATATGAAAATGGGTGTTTAATTGGTAAAGAAAAAGTCCTAAAATTTCTGATGAACATTTCCCAAAACTTAGCTAGAGATAACCATGGTCAAAGGTATGATTGCTTCACAGAAGAACTTTTTGAGGCAGTCAGAATTATAGGTGGCCCCAGAACAGCTAATTTTTTAGCACAAAATGTGTGTGGCCCCAGTGACCGTACACAAAAACGTTGCAAAGCATAACTTCCACTTCAGACCAGATGCCCCATCTGAGGAGATGTTTAAGCATCTTGCAAAGTTGTACACAGACATTAAAGAGACAAGGAACATTCAGGAGAAGGTTTTGGTTCAGACAGCAGAGGATGAAACTGTTATTGTTGGCCTTATTGAGTGGGATTCAAAAACAGATGAACTATGGGGCTGGTGTGGGCCAGATGTAGATGGCCATATCTGTGACCCAGCTTTCCGTCATGTTGTAGGAGATAAAGATACTTCTTATCAGAGATTACAGGAAGCATTCCATGGAAACAGAGTTGCTCATTTTGCACGTGTTATTATGTTAAACCCACTGCATTATGGGCTTCCTCCACTAGTGTGCATGCTGCAAGCAACATGCAACAAATTTTCTCACTCCATGGTAGAGCAACAGTGGATTCTAATTCAGAATTTATACAACAAACACCTACTTCCTGTTCTTGGCCCTCTAATTGGCCATGCCTCTGATGGAGATACTCGGAGGAGGAAACTTCAACTTGTGCATGCTGTGTCTCCAAAATCTGTCCCATACAGGATTGACCATGAAAACTTTACTTTCAGTGGGGAAATGACAGTTTACAAAGGTGAAAAAATACTGTGTAACTTGGCAGACCAAGATTTCATTCACAATGGGAAAAAATTAGTCAATCACTTAAAGCATCCATCTAGGCAACTTAACCTTGGAGGGAATTTATGTCATATGAACCATTTGCAACTGGTCATTTCCAACCATACAATTACTGCACATGGGTTGCAGCAGGCTGACATTGACAGAACTGACCGAATGAACTGGGAAAGTGCCCAGCGACTTCTATTTCCCAAGGTGAGAGAGTGCCTTGAAAAGCTACAGCCACAGGAAAATGTCACTGGTACCGTTACCTTCCTAAAAATGATTTGGCGGTACATTGAAATATACTATTCCTTGACAGCTTGCCTAAAGAAAAGGGTTATCTATGCTTCTTATGTAGCAAATTTCCTGTGCATTTGGAGATCGTGGATCATTCAGACTAAAGGTCATGTCATTCAAACATTTTGTGACAAGAGAAACCTATGAGGATGTTCTTCTTTCATGTCATCATAGTGTGTTAGTCATAAAAGCAGGACGAGACTTTGCCCCAGAACAGAACATTTGTCTTGACAGAACTGGTACAGATGTATGTGAAGAATATTTTTCTTCAAATGGATCTTTTGTTATGAATAAGCATAACTACAGTATCTCAGACATGTTCCGACACTTGGGGAGTATGAATAGGCTCCAAGAAATCTATTCAAACAAACATGGTCCAGTCAATGTGAAAAAACATCACAAAGGAGAAAATATATGGAATAAAGGTCACCAGCCAAACACAAATTGTCACCCAAACCTTAAAGACTTCCCTAGTGATTCAGATTTCTGTGGGTCATGGAATAAAGGCCTGCCTGAGGCACAGAGAGACACAAAAGATCAAACCGGTACTAAAAATACTTGGTTCTGTTCTCCACATGAATATGATCAACATGTCTCAGATGCCAGCACGGCAGAAGTCAACAGTGATGGATTATGGTGAAAACAGTGAAACGTCTACCCTGGTAAACCTTGACTATGGGTTCTATGCACATTTAAGACACATTGCAGATGGACCTAATGATGTGGAACACCATACTCCTAGTAGCATTTCTCACACCTTAAACATACCAAATGTAGGGGATATTCACAAATCAACTTTGGTGTCCATGTTGAATTCAAACCCAGACAAGTTGTCAACCGATAGGTTAAAAAAAGTCAAATCTGTGATGAATGGCAAAAGTGTTGGCAGAACATCAGAACCAGGGAATGAGATTGGTCTCTTTGATGATGTAGCTTTATATGACAAAAAGAAAGGGCAACCTAGTCTTTATAAATTGGCCAGAATTATTAGAATGAGGAATAAAGATAAGGCAACTACTGAGTACAGAAGACCAATCAATTTAGATGATGTAGACAAATTTTGCAAAGTTCAACTCATGGTTAATAATTACAGCAGTCACAGTGGTATTTACACGTATACCAAACAAGGTATTTTGGAAGAATTTCCAATAAACCGTGTCATCATGAAGGTTTCACTTTCTTGTATGTCAGATGGAACTTTCGTGTTATCAGAAAGGGACCATCAGCACCTTGAAAACTTTCAAAAAGACATCTCAAAACCATGTATGACAAGCACTTCTAGCCGTAAAAATAAACAAACTGCAGTAACTGGGGAAGGTAGGCATGTTTTTGTGCAGAGACCAGCGAATCAACGAGAAGAAAAAAACAGCACACTTACATCTGACATTAGAAGGTCTGCCAGAAGTAGAAAAGTAATTTACTTTGAAGAAGTATAGAAACTGAAAAGTTGAAGTCCCCTATTCAAAGCATCAGATCACTTAATATATAGCGGTTTTAACTTTTTCCACTTTTATACATTGAGAAATTGCTGTGCAAGCCAACTATATGTTTGCTTGTTTACAGAGTTTGCATCTATAGATGTTGATTGAGTAGCAATACAGAAGTTGCACATGTTTTGTATATGTCTTCAACCCTGCTTGCTGATAAAGGCCTGCACTGCTAGGTGTAAGTAAAGGAATTATTGTATAATTATAAGTAATAAAATTGGACTTGAACCTTTAACTATAGCATTGGTTTCATTTCTGCAGTACTTATGTAATCAAAAAAACCAGACGTTGGCATAGTAGGGTGAGACAGTGGAGTCAATCATCGCTTTTGAGAATAAGGGTAGTGTAATAGACTTTTCTCACTCCCTGTTTTCGGAAATAAGGGTGGTTGAAATGGATCCAAAAAAAACAAGGAAAGGGGGTATTTTCAAAATATGGGAATGAGCATGGGTACCACATTAGATCGAGAGTGCCACCACCGGGCCTCACTCTCTCTCTCTGACTGACTGACTCCTGGATGGCACAAGTTGGTGCGCACTGCAGGAGGGTATACGGAAGGAAGACGGGCCTGAGAGAGTGCCTGGTTTTCTGCGTGTGAGCCACGCTAGCTCACCCTGGCCTAGTAGCAAAGCATTGGAGTACGGCTTGCCTCGTCCTCTCGGAGATATTGGAGTGGTGAGTCCCTGTGACCTCTTGTCTGTGGTACCGGCCTTGTAATTGAACTGTGTTGATTCTGCCATATGATTGCTATACGAAACTGAACCAC
>JASCRE011022186.1:0-10800 GCA_030264635.1 Desmognathus aeneus | reverse complement strand
CGTTATATCTCCTCATGACTGTACACGCTGTTTAATTGGAAATCGTTTTGCAAAACCCATTGACGAGCCATGGCTAGAGGTTTAAAAATGGTCCTGCAAAAGCAATACTAAATGAAAGTGGTTTTCAGAGATGTCAGAGACACGGACCTCTCCAAGGAGCTGACCTTGTGCTAATTTAGGAAAACTCTTTGCCACGTACCCTAAAGAGCGACCTTGGATAAGACGGCATAAAATATGATTCCGTCTGCAGTTATTTTAAGCTCCGGGGGGAGAAACGAAGATTAGACTCGGTACTGAGCTGGAGTCAGAACTGCTGAGGACTGCATCGGAGTGGGATCAGTGCACACGGATCTGCGGAGCTTGAAATGCATTAGGAGCGGGGCAGCCGGGCCTGCCCGCTGCGTGCTCGGCCTCTGGACTGGCGCTGTCAGAAAAGCGAACAGGAAAATGGCCTTCGTTCTGAAGTTTAAAGCACGCACCCAACACACTGATTATTGCAGTACAAAAACGCTAAAATTTATGAACTGTATTTATTGAATTACTAAATTATTTAACTAGTTATTTAGTAAGTGTAGTATGTATGTGTATGTACGTATGTTATTTTACATTAAATGGTATTTGTATAGCGCCCCGGTCACGCATGTGACTTTACGGCGCAGTCTGGCCACGCTCTTTGGAGTGCAGGTAAATTTCTAGCATTTCCACAAACTCAGTAGGTAATTACCCTGTTTTTGTTGTGATGGGTGGTGTGCGAGTGCCTGTCTACTTGACTTGGTCTGCTGATGGAGTGTGGTGGTGTGCCATGCTGCCTTGTTGTGCCCCCCAACCCTCAGGCCTGGGCTGGCGTGTCGCCCCCCGGTTAATCCGGGCCCACCCTAACCTTGTGATGAGGTTGGTGGCTTTCCGCCCTGTGCCTCCCTGCAGCAGGGAAGTGTTATATGCCTCTTCTTTCTGGGAGATGTTAAACCCCTTATGGATCTTGCTACAGTTCTAAGATCTAAGCTCGGTGCCAGGCCTCCACATCCAAGTTCCTAGTTCCCTCCACGACAGTGCCCCCTTCACCCTCCCTGGGCTTAGGTTCCCTGCCCTCAAAGGAGGCAGTGGCTAAACGGTCGTGCCCTCCCCAGTTTGTCGGCAGAAAGTTTGCCTTGATCAATTAATCACATTGGCTATATCCCTTATGTGATGTGTATTAATGGATTAGTGTGTAGAGGAGTAACCCCATTATCCATAACGAAGCTGTTCCTCCGTGCTGCGTGTTCTTATTGCCAATAATGTATACATTTTACTGGGATGGGTTAATCAGGTGATAAAGGCATTTGAATGGAACCATTAGAACTTGTGAAGACTGACCTGGGGGCATATGTAAACAAATTCCGGACGCTGTCATGATGACAAACGGAAGAAATCTGGTGAGTAAAAGATGGTTCAATAAAGAATGCAGAGATAAGAAGAAAGTAGGAATGAGGAGTCTTAGTATTCTTCACACAGAAGGAGAGGGCAGGAGCTTCTTTTTTTTAAATAAGGAGTTGAAGGGAAAACATGAGTCTAAGACACCACTGTTAAATACCTGTCATATTATTCTAATGGTCTGTCAGTCTCGTAGAACGTTGTTTAATTATAGATGAAGTGAACAAATCATAGGTGGTAACCTCTCTAGGCCCCAGTTTGTTGAAGAAACAATCCTGTACTAAGGGCATTGAGGAAAGATGAATTCAAGCACCGGTCTTTTAGTCTCCAAAAGCTATAATGCTACAAAACAACTGAAATAAATATAGTACTGAATACATAGAGAACTAACCAAAATAGATAACAATTACTATTCCTAAAGTATACTACATATATATATATATATATATTGCACGAAGATGGAACACAGCTTCTTCCCGGCTGGCACGGGACAGGCTGCGAACCTAGAGAGCCGCACTCTACAAAGCAAGAAGGGAGGCAGAACTGAGGTAACACAAGGATTTATTTCTTCATCCTCAGTTTCTACAAAGATACAAATCAGGCGAGTGGGGAAATTTCATCAAAGAGGGAGAGTGCAGACGGCTCCAGCCGTTTCTGCCGTACCCAGACGGCTCATCAGTGGGTGTGGTTGGGGGAGTCACATGAGGGTTATTTAAAGGCACAGGACTAATGTGTCATATTTGGCCTTTGACTAAAGGACCAATCAAAAAAGGCAGTATTCCATTTTCAATGCATATAAAATGTCGACACAAATCATTATTAGGCAAATAGTGCAGTATATGAGCAAAGACCACTTTTGTTATGTTTTCATTATTATTGTGGTCGTGATACATCGTTTGCCTATGCCTCTAATTTTCTTCATTGGTTTGTGATATTAGTACCCTAATGTCGACCACCCCCTCAAATATGTGTGTATACAAAAAATATATATATATATATATATATATAAACATGTGAAAGTGCTATACAAACAAAAATATTTACATTTTCTTGTAGGAGAAGGATAGAACAGAGAGAAGCAAAGGGCATAATATTGCATTCATATGTATTATACATGTATATAAAATATATCTGCATTTCCCCAAGAAAAAAGCATCACGGTAAAATACCATATAGATTGTGGGGTGATAGCCCTAAACATACTCTCTATCTATTCTCCTATTGCAACTGAAAGACTCGGAAGTAAATTATAGGAACCAGTGTAGGCCCTCTGCTGTATTAAGCCCATTTGGGATCTTGGTGCCCAGCCTCAGGATGAGACGAGTTTCCTCCTGTCTGAGGAGTTTCACTCGATCTCCTCCTCTCGGATTTGGCTTAATTTCTTTGATTCCACAAAAATCTAACAAGAGTGGATTACTTTGGTGCAGTTCCTCAAAGTGAACTGCAACAGGATACGTTCTATCCTTGTTTTTTATTGCCGTGATCTGTTGGCCCACTCTGAAGGCCAGTTTCTTTTTTGTACTGCCAATGTAATGCTTTTGACATGGGCAGGTAAGCATGTATATGACATGAGTAGTGTTGCATTTAATCAGGTCTTCAATAGGGAAGGTTTGTGTGTTTAGACCATTAGAATATGTCTTGACTTTGCGACCTGTATAGCGACATGTTACACAGCTCCCACAGGTAAAAAAACCCTTAATCTTGAGCCAATTAGGATTATGTTTGGTGTACATGCTAGCTGTTAATTTATCGGAGAGATTTCTGGCTCTTCTATATGTCATGGTCGGACCAAAGCCGACTAATGATGCGATGTCGGGATCTTTTAGTAAAGCGGGCCAATGATTTTGTATGATGTTCTTAATTTGTTTGGCATCAACAGTATAGTCCGTAATGAATCTGATTTTCGTGTCATCTTTTTGTTTGGTGGGCTGATTAAGAAGTGTGGTGCGTGATAGACCTGCAATTTTGTTTTCAGCATCTTGGAGGAGTTTTTTACCATATCCGCGTGCCCCAAAGTTTTCTTTCCAATGGTTTTTACTGATGTTAAAATCACCCATTTGAGAATTATTTCGTCTGATTCTTATAAGCTCCCCGTATGGTATGGCCTTTTTACAGGGAACAGGATGACAACTATTAAATTGGAGTACATTGTTGGTAGCCAACTCCTTCGTAAACATTCTGGCCTCCAATTTCTCGTTATGCACGAAAACTTGGAGGTCCAGATAGTTAACCATTGTATTAGAGAGGGTGTACGTGAATTGTAAGTTAAATGGATTGTCATTCAGTTTGAATGCAAACTCCTTAAACTCTTCTGCCGTTCCATTCCAAAAAATAAGAAGATCGTCTATATATCTCCCCCAATATTTGATTTTTTCCAAAAAATACTGTTGTAAATGAAGTTGGAGGTACACCTCCTCCCACCATCCCAGGAACAAGTTCGCATAGGATGGCGCAAAGGAGGTGCCCATCGCAGTGCCCTGCTGTTGGTGAAAAATTTCCCCTGCAAACAAAAAAATATTGGAATTTAAACAGAACTCCGCCATCTCCAAAATCATTTCACAGGAATCTTTGTGACTAATAGATTTATTGTACAAAAAATGCTTGAGAGCTGCAAGGCCATCCCCATGTCTTATCGATGTATATAAGGAGCAGACATCCAGAGTGGCAAGCATCCAATGAGGCTGCCAGCTCTGGATAGCCAATTTTTGGAGGACCATCTTGGAGTCTCTAATGTATGAATCTAACTCCTGTACATAAGGTTGGAGGTGAAATTCCACAAAGTTAGAAATGGGCTCTGTTAGTGAGCCAATAGAGCTCACTATTGGTCTACCTGGGGGGTTTGTTAGATTTTTGTGAACTTTGGGCAGGAGATAGAAGACTGGCAGGATGGGAAAATTCACCGTTAGATACTGAAATTCATCATTTGTGAGGAGACCTCTTGAGTGCCAATGGGACAGCTTCTGATCAAGATTAGCCTTGAGGATAGAGCTTTGATTTCTAGGTGTGGGTTTGTAACAAATGGGATCAAGTAGTTGTCTGTATGCCTCTTTTTCATATGATGTTCTATCCATTATCACCACCCCCCCACCCTTGTCTGGTGGTTTTATAATGATAGTAGGATCTGCTTCTAAGGATTTTAGAATGGACCTTTGTTTTTGTGTGAGGTTAGATCTACTAGGCCATTTTCTTTGGTATAAATCAAATTCTTTCACCACCCCTTCATAAAACACATCAATTTGGTTTTTGATTGGCGAGAATGGCAAGAATTTAGACTTTGGTTTAAATGGACTTTCTAAGGGTAAGTTGGTGGTTAGAATGGTGTTCGGTATGTTTTCGTCGCTTAAAGAGGCAAGACATACTAACGCATTGTGTTCCTTGATAGTAGTAGGCAAGGGACTTCTCACATCAAAGATTTTTACTGGTGCATTGGTATTATGGGCAAAGAATTTTTGTAAACGTAGTTTACGTGTAAATTGGAAAAGATCTATTCTTAATTGTACCGAGTCACTTATTACATCAGGTATAAAGTTCATGCCCAACTGCAGCACTTCAATTTCTTCTGGGAGGAGGTCCCTGGCTGAGAGATTAAACACATTCGTTTTCATTTGGTTTTGGGGTTCTTCTTGCGTGTTGGATACCGTTTCTGAGGACCTGGTGGATTCTTTCCTCCTCCTCTTCCCCCTCCTACTCCTCCTCGATTTGCGTTTCTTCCTTTTTGGCTTCTTAGCTGTCTGTCCATTTCGAGGAGTCTGAATTCGTCGGGAAAAGGGGTTAGATCAGTTTCACTTGTGTTGGATTCTGCATCCGAAGTTTCCGGTGTGGTGAGATCCGCCAGAACTGGTTGAGGTGGGGGTGGATTTTTGGCCGCATTTTTTCTAAGGTTATCAAATTTCTTTGCGAATGTAAAGATTCGATTTTGTTCATAGTCCTGTTTGTCTCTGATGAACTTGCGTTGTTTTTTTGCCTTGATATCATTTTGGTATTTTTTTGTATTCGTTTCAATTTTCTTTAGCGCCGCTTTCCCCTCTGGTGTGTCAAATTCAGCATTAAATGTAGCTTGTTTGCTGTCCAACTCAACCTTGTATCTTTGTTGGTCTAAATGTGCGTATTTTGCCAACAGTCTGACTGATCTCAGGGCATTATCTTGCTGTAATTCGCACCATTCTTTTATCAGATTCGGATGTGGGTCCTCATATTCGGGTAAAGTCAGAATACGCAAGCCTCTTGGAACTCTGTTAACTGATACATAGTTGTCTAAGGACATTGCTTCCCACCATTTATTGGTTTCCCACTTTGAATATTTTTCCAGGATTTTGGCTTGCCCTTCAAGGGACTGTTCTGCTTGGTCCTCATTATTGGCACCTTTCGTTGGATCATTTAGTGCTGCACCAGTAATCCCTTCTTCCGAGAAAATCTGCAGGGCCATCTGCATTCTCTCCTCTTCCATACTCGCCATTTTTTTCCCTTCACAAAACACACGGCTTTCACTAAAGCAAACAGCTTGTATAATTAGTTGTTTTTGCAAGCCCCCGTCAGCAGGGGGAGCCTACTCCTAGGGCAATGTCCCTCCCCACAACGCCTCCCCGCCACCACAGACCAGCCCAGCCCGAGAACCCGCACACTCACCGCGGGAGGCAGCCGTCCCCCTCCGCGTTCTCCAACGCAGCCGGGGTAGCACTCGACCAGCGGCGGAGTGCGTGCTTCCGGGTCGGGCCGCCCGAGTCCCGGGGCGCGCTCGGTTCGGGAAATTCTTGCCACAGACGGAGGAGCCGGCAGCACGGTTCAGAAAGAGGCTACACGCCTCGAGACGTTGTGTGTAAGGGCGAACCTATAGTGCGCTCAGCTCACGACAGGTTTACCCACAAATCCGGTGAGTGCAAACCTGGTGCCGGCTCTCCCGAGCGTACACACACGCTCGAATATTTTGCACGGAGGTGGAACACAGCTTTTTCCCGGTTGGCACGGGACAGGCTGCGAACCTGGAGAGCCGCACTCTTCAAAGCATGGAAGGAGGCGAAATCGAGGTGTGACAAGTGAGTTTATTTTCTCATCCTCGAATTGTGCAAAGCATATTCTCTCAGACAGAAGATCTTTCAGCAACCCAGACACCATCCATCCAGACCGCTCCTGTGTCACAGCAAGCTCCAGGTTCCCACCAACTCACCTTGGTCAGACCCAAGCCCACTACTCTCTCTAGGCCTCCGCACCCTCCAGCTCATAGCATGACCTCCCCCCCTGACAAGGTAGCTGACAGGAGGCTCGGAGGGCAAGCCCGAACTCGGATATGGGGTCTGTCCTCTCCGCCTCTCCCTCAGCGGAATAATCCGATATTATGGGCCAGAATGATCGAGAACAAGAAACGGAGATATGGTAGAATTGAGCCCCCCACAGCAGTCACCTGACCCACAGTTCTGTGGATATAGTACTAAGGGCCATGACAGACTGACTCTTCGTCAGGCTTTCTTATGTTTTTAGCTGTTTTTTTGTTTTTTTGATTTGTTTTTATTCTGATGCATTGGCGGGTTGAAGCCATTGGGCCTAGCCGCCTTTATAAAAACGTTGAAATAAATAAATAAATAAATGGTAAAGGAGAGAACACCAAAGAAGAGATCAAATCTGAAATGAAGGCTTGAAAAATGCATACTACCAACTCGAAACCATGCTTAGGACAAAGCAACTGAAAAAATGAAGTACTTTCACAATAGACGAGTGTAATATATAACACTGCGACAACAGGAAACTTCAATACGAAGCAGCAGCTTGTGAGTAAACGATGGCCCAGGCTAAAAGGAGCTGAGGCTTTAAATGGTTGTTGAAGAATATACAACCGTCACAGCAAAAAAGGTGCGGGGATGACGTGTGAGGCGTATCACTGTAAATAGATGATTCTACAGCGAAAAACAAACACAAGCGTGATTAAAAACAAGTAGAAAAGACCTACGACGAACCAGAACACTACACGACTTACCCAAAGTGGTAAATTGAAAACGAATATTGCTCTTAATGATGGCTGGAGCCACAACTGGCAGGAAATGTTGAGAAGCGAAGTTACGCTAAAAACGAAGCACAAACACTAGCGTCAAAATAGCCGATATAGAGCTAATAGCCGAGGAAAAGCCCCACAAGGGTCAGATAACTTACTTAGTGTAAAAGTAAACAAGACACACGCCGTCAGTCACCACGCCGTCCCGCCAAGTAATGGAGCTACAGCACCTGTCTCTTTTTAAAGCAACCGCAATGAAAATAAAAGAAGGGCAAGAAGGCCATGACCCAAATGAAGAGCGCCATCTTGGATGTATATTAGATCCTAATACGCAACAATAACAAACGGCACCCAATGAAAAGCAGGGACTTTGTAATAGTGGCGGCACAATGACTAACTAATGCCGCACCTATATGGAGGTCCTAATTCGGATGTAAACGTATATCAAGAGGGGGCCTACTGAAAGATAAATTAAAGGGCCCAAAAGGGGGGGACCCATCAAAAAAAAGGGGCAAATTTCTGAGAATAACACAATAAGATGAATGATGAGACAGCAGAGACTCATAGTGCTGCAGACCAATTCACCATCTCATTTAGGCCGTGTCGTTCACTGTCAAGTTTTTGAATCCAAAATAACTCTCTTTTATTTAATGCCAGAGCAATGTGATTAGAGCCTGTAACTGTAATTTTTTCAAGAACAGTCCAACGCAAATCAGTGTCAGCATGATTGGCTTCTGAAAAATGGGACACCAAAGGAACATTCGCCGTACGATTTCTAATGCGGCTCCTGTGTTCTCCAATGCGGAGGTGAACCTCTCTGGTGGTTTGGCCAACGTAGCGTAAATTGCAAGGGCACCAAATCAAATAAATGACATTAGCGCTTTTACGTGTAGTGAATTTGTTTTGGAAGACAGGACGGCCTAAACCCAGATCAAGCTGGAAGATCTTAGACGTGAAGGCACATTCGACACAGTTTTTACAAGGATGGTGACCACTTAAAGTGGGAAGATTCCAAAGTTGGCTAAGAGTGGGCTGAAGAGGCTTTTTTTTCACAGATGTTACTCCTATTGACATGGTCACGAATATTTTTGCTCTTTTTCAGAGCAAACAAGGGCTGTTCCAGATTTCCTTTGGCATTGGAAATTAAATGCCAATGTTTTTTAATGATTTTTTGACAATCATAGGTAAGATGATTGAAAGTGGTAACACATACGGGGCGGTTGTTTTTCGCCCTGGGAGCCTCCTCTAAAAGGGCTGTTCTGTTGGCATTTTTGGCACGTTTTCTGCTTTGTTTGATAATCCTGGTGGGATATCCCTTTTCTTTAAGCTTGTTAGAAAGGATGTCAGAGAAAGCCTCAAAATCATTCTTATCGGTACAATTCCTTTTCACCCGCAGGAATTGTCCATAAGGAAGGTTTTCTCGTAGAGCACGAGGATGAGAGCTGGTGAAGTCTAACATGGCATTGCGATCAGTCGGTTTAACAAACATTTTTGTAGCTAAATGCCCATTTTTCACAAATATAGATAGATCAAGGAAATGTATCTCCTCCGAAGAGATATTCAATGTGAATTTTAGACATGGGTCCAAAGAATTAATCCAATTACCAAACTGCTTTGCAGATTCAATAGTACCTCTCCAAACAATGAGAATGTCGTCGATATATCTCCCAAAAAAATCGATTTTGGAGAAAAAAGGATTGGCAGTGGCATAAAAAATCCACTTCATCTCAAACCATTCGACAAACAAATTGGCCAGAGAAGGTGCAAAAACTGCCCCCATGGCGGTGCCGCCCTTCTGTAAGTAAAAATTATCTTCAAACTTAAAGAAGTTGTTTTTAAGAGCAAATTCAACGCACCATAGGATAAAAGGAACAGGGATGTCCTTATCAAGTGATTCCAATTTAGTTTGAACTACTTCCAATGTACGATCTTGGGGGATAGAGGTGTAGAGGGACTCCACATCTAAAGTAAGGAAAAGTTGTTCACCAATGATAAAATCTTTGTTTTCAACTAGCTTAATAACGGCAGTACTGTTCTTTATGTAACTGCGCATTTTTGGAATTTCTTCTTTAAGAAAGAAGTCAGCAAAAGTGGCCAAGGGTTCTAACAAGGAATCGCAGCCAGACACAATCGGTCTGCCTGGAGGATCCTGTAGTCGCTTGTGTACTTTGGGCAAAGTATAGAAAGTGGGGATGCGAGGTTCATCTCTTTGGAGAAAATCACATTCCTTTTTGCTCAAGACACCAGCTCTTTCAATCCTAACAATGCGTTCACTGATCTCTTTTTTTCAGACGAGGGGTTGGGTCCGATGGTAATTTGACAGTTGTTTTCGTCAGCAAGGTGCGTTTACACTTTTATATAATCGGAGCGATTCTGAATAACAATCGCCCCGCCTTTGTCGGCTTGTTGGATAACAATTTGTTTGTTATTCCCAAGGGAAGACAAAGCATCTTTTTTAGCTCAGGACAGATTGATGAACGCAGGTTTTTTAGCTTCATTTTTAAGTTTTTCAATATCTGCGAGCACACGCTTCTCAAAGACAATGGTCTCAGGAGGACACATTATTAGATGGAGTGAACCTGGAGGGATTACGAAGATTGGTAAGACTATCATCTGGGATAGTTTTATCTGTGAAGAATTATTTAAGACGAATGCTCCGAAAAAAACCTTGTAGTTCAATACGGAACTGTGTATGTTTAGTATATTATGATTTAATTCATGTTATGTGTTGTGGGATAGCTGTTGGTACTTACTCCTAGCTTGAGAGATCTTGTGTTCAATAGTGTATTATTACCCAGGTGGTGTCTCTCATTGCTGGGTGGTTCATCTTTAATCATACTGAACATTTCAAAGAGCCCTCGCAATGTCAGTAACCATGTATATCATTAGTTTCTATTTGCTGGTAATAGTACACCAGGCTTTTATAAATGAAACATATGTTGTGTACCAAGGTTTAAGGAGCCTAATGTAAGCTTCTATGTTAGTGGCATACCCTTTTTCCCAATTAACGATGGAATATGTTTGAAGATTTATCTGCCTCCTACAACGAACACCTTTATCTAATATTAGTGGTGTAGTGTATGCTTGTGTATGAATGTATATATATAAATATATGTGTGTGAGTCTGTGAGTGTGTGTGTGTGTGCGTGTATGCGTGTGTGCGTGTGTGTGTGCGTGTGTGCATGCGCGCACGTGTGTGTTTTCAATTTGAAATGACAATATTGACATTTGGTTGTAACAAAGTTTCATGTTCTACGATGTCCTGTACAAGTTAAGTTATAGGAGTTCTCTAAGAGTCAGTGTGCCCTGCTTGTCTTTATTTTTTCTATTTTAATGAAGGAACACTCAAAATATTGAATATTTTGAGCAATTAAGGGAATATTAAATATTGCCCATCGCTGAAAGGA
>JASCRE011011121.1:0-10833 GCA_030264635.1 Desmognathus aeneus | reverse complement strand
TGACACAGTTGCAAAGTGAAAACTATTGTTCCCTCATTGACATTGTTTTTTGTTTTTGGCTTTAGCGTTGCAGACTAATATCTACACTTGGAAAACTCATGGCATTGCCAATGCTTGATTCTCTCAGCTAATGGCCATAAAGGGTACAGTGTTCTTAAAGGGGCCCAATTCGATCATACAGCACTCTGCTTTATATCTGAGGCAGCGGAAAACTGTCTGTGTGTTGTACTTTTCATTTTATCAGAAATTAAAATGTTTCTGAAAAAATGTTAAAAATGTTTATGTTGTGTGCTGTGGGTGGTTATGCAAACGAGGCAAGGGCTGCTGTGAAAGTTCTTTCCTGCTTGGTATGTCACTTGCTTTTTGTTGGCTGACTCCAGGATTCTAGGAGATACAATTCGGGTAAAAGGAAATTAGCCAAACTAATTGAAGTGACAAGGGAAGCAGGAAAAAACATTCAGAGCAGCCCGTGCCTCATTTGCATAACCTGTCATAGCACACATGATAAACATATTTATCAATTTTTCAGAAACTGTTTCATTTCTAATAAAATGAAAATAACAACATATACACAATTTTCCGCTGCCTGTTGTATAAAGCAAAGTAGTTTGTGGTGCGATTGGGTCCCTTCAACCATTTTAGCATCAGAATTGCATCTACATTGTTACCCAGCCAGGGAGCACTGTCTAGAACCGGGGAAAAAAAGAAAACAACGAAGGACAACCAGAAAGAAATGGCAGAGTTGTGTTAGAGAGTAAGGGGGAGAAATTATTAAAGGCACGATGAGGCAGTTAGAATCTAAGAACGTAAAGTATAGCAAAAGTACAGAACGAGAGGAAGAAACAGTTGAGGCCACCAGGAAAGGTGTAGAGTGATGGGAGAAGAAATGACACACAGAAAAGATCAAGAGAGGAACAGAAGAGAGAACTGACCCAAAACATACTAGATGTATATAAATTAAGGTTCAAGATCCCATTGGAATACACAACATACCAAATAATTCCAGCAAATGGGCTGCTGGATTTGAACAATTGTTGGCTCATCATTTCAGTACATGATGCACTTTTTGCTCCATGCCTTCATGTCTCTCAAACAAAGCTCAAAACCCTGGAACAGTTAGACACAAGCTCTATTATATATCCATAGAGACTGCTAGACTGGATGTTGATTCTCACTCTGTGGTCCGTAAACCTGACACATCCACTCCAGAGATATTTAAATCAGTGGTGGAGGCACTTTTGAGGCCAGAGGGAAGAAATAATTTTTCTTCGGGGAGGGGGCAGTTTGTCTTTGTGGCAGGGGTTCCACAGACAACTGAGGGGGTGCCACAAAACTACGAAGGAAGCCAGAGGAATGGTCCCCAAGGTATCCAGATGGGTCGACAGGCCACTTGCCCCCTCTCTAGCTCTTCCACTGATCTCCATCCGAGGGGATCTTTGATTGGAGAAAATGTGGAGGGGTCAGAGTTCAAGGATTGTCTCCCTTATCCCAAGAATGCACCATAAAATGAGGCAATGTACAGCAGGAGACAGTACAGTGCTCGCCTTACCTTGGCCATCAGTGTCCTCTACAGAACCAGGTCCCAGCCTATGAGAAGAGTCCTCAAGATCCAGTCACTCAGACCCTGAGGTTGTAGATGGGTGACCGCACTCTGGCTTCCTGAGGCTTCTCTGATTCAAGTCACAATCAAAGCAAAGATTTTCCTACAAACGCAGAAAAGAGCACTGTACACGGAACCGGCACAAACAGCTCTGACTAGCAGGCAAGGAGGCCAGAGATGGCATTCCAAATGGAAGTGACATCACAGACACCTGGGCAACGTCTGTGACATCAGAGCTGCCATGGAAAGCTGGCCTGGTAATCTAGGACAAACCGACAACACTATAAAGTATCCACAAAATATCCTAGAGCTAATAAGCCGGCAGGGACATGTATTCATTTGTGGTAGAAGTGTGTGTTGTCATTAATAAGGTAATTTATAGAAGTCAATGGAACGTACTTAGGTGTAAACATAATTTTCGATGTAATTTCCGCCATACCTCAGATGGTAAGAAGAAATCAATTTATTTAAGATACAGGGGTAAAAGGTTCCACATGCACAAGTTGACAACGGATTTAACTACCCATCTACCCATCTACCCATCCTGGGTAGAACACAGAATTAGAATGCAGAAAAGGAATACGAAGGAAATCCGCATGTGCCCAGGAGGGATGACAAGTGCTGAGAGCAAGATGCCACATGGGTGCTCTAAATGTAATGATAGAGGCAGGCTGCCTACTTCAGGTGGCCAGGTTTAACAGAGCTAACTAGGGGAGTGAGATGGAATGGGTGGGGGAAGGGCTGTGGTTCCCATAATCTTTACTAGTTATTGATGTGGTGGTCAGTCCTCACTCCTCTCTCCCTGCCCTGATAGGGCACCCAGAAGACAGGGTCGGAATGACCATAGGGAAAACTAGGCAGCTGCCTAGCAAAGAGTTTCTGCAATTAAAATGGTCTGGGAATATTTAGTATGTAAATTATTGCCTGACAATTTGGTTTTGTTAAATGCCAAGAATGACTTCACTGATAAGAATGTGCAGTGTGAATTGACATTGTTCAAGATGATATCTGGAGCGCTTCTTGAAACAAAAAATAAGGTGTGCCGATTAATGCTTGGGGGATGGGGCAGGCACCCGAGGATCAAGTACCCTAGAGGATTCCAAGGAGTAAATCTGGCCCTGCCGGTAGTGCCAATGATACACAGGATCCAAGGCAAAAATGTGTGGGTGTTTTGCTGCAGCAAAATATTTTTCACATGAACATGGAGACATTAAGAATTGTCTTTTTATACAGTACTGTTAAATTGTGCGTTCTCCCTCAAAGTATGTGCTGCATTTATTCAAGACGCTTACCAAACAGAAGAGACCCGGGAAACCGCGAGTTCACCCTGGACAACTAATCGCAGCAAAGACAAAAAACTCCCCACAAATTCTAGTAGAAAGTCAAGAGTACAAAAATACAAAAGTTATTTATTCAAAAAACTTTCAAGAATAAATGTATATGACAATATCATATTTCCAAATTCACTGCACTTAAACATGAGTGAATATAATTGACAAACACATAAAATAAACTTTTTTCAAAAGTATTCATAAACTTTTAAACACAGCAAAGGTACAAAAATGCACAATAACACAAAAACAAATGAGAAAAAATAAAAAGCCGAATCACAGCCTCTGGGAACTAACTATCACAGAAATCCCAGCGCGTTTCTGTCCTTCATTAGGTCAGTCAATCCTGGACTTTCCTCAGGGAAGGTTAGGCTTCAAAAAGACATCTACATAATTCAAACAGTAAAAGCATTGAGACTGTCCTTTAGAAAGATGTAAGAAGGATGCTGGGCCTCGATTTAGTCTTTAATTGAGTTTTTTGGTTGTGTTTGTAGAAATTTTCATTTGGCCTGCTTCCGTTTTCATCAGCATTGTGGATCTTTAATTAAGACCGAGTATACCATGGCATGGGTGGCACGCCAGTTCCATTTATAAGCCAGTGGGTTGAGAAGCCATGGTACGTTGGACTTTAAGTATATAGCTACCTAACGACAGAGGTTTGAGACATTTTAACAATTGTCATTTGTAACTTTTAGATGACTCTGCTACGATTTAGTTTGCTCCGTTGCTCTGCACGCAAGAGGGTGTTGGCTTGTTTAAAGGAGAACTGCTGAACTTGAAGAAGGTAATGGGACCTTAAGTTGGGTTCTACTTGATAGCGGGTTCACCGTTGGATACTTCATCTACTCTATTATGTTTTGTTTCTAGGAAAGGACAGGATTCTTAACTTTAGCCCATTATTCGGGCGTAGCCTGTCAGTATGCCATTGCGGCTTTAACGTTATGGGTGGTGTCTTTATAGAGGTCATTTTTGGGGTTTTTTATGTGGAGAGTTGCTTGTTCATTATGTGGTGTGTGAACACGAAGCATATGAATGGATAATATCACTTTTCATTTCTGTTAGCACTGGTGTTGGGTTAAATGGTGCAACTGCTTCGTTTCCATTCTGTTTTTAGTGACGTTGTGACCCATACTGGTTATGTCAGTAATTAGCTTGTAAATAGAAGTTGAAGTCAAAGAAAAACAATTTTGTAGTACTGAGTCTTGATTATCTCAGAATGTTTTAATAATTTAATTGAACATTCTGTGCAAAAAATGATTCTGTAATGTCTATTGTGGTGACTTTTTACTGTTTGTAATATTGTAGAACATGAATGTCTGTTAAAAGCCTACTCTCCCCTGAGGAAAGTCTGGGATCGACTGACCTAATGAGGGACAGAAACATTTTGGGATTTCTGTGATAGCTAGTTCACGGAGGCTGTGATTCTGCTTTTAATTTTTTCTCATTTGTTTTTATGTTATTGTGCATAGTTGTATCTTTGTTATATTTATAAGTTCATGAATGTTTTGTTAAAAAAGTTATTTTTTGTGTTTGTCATTTATATTCAGTCATTTTGTTTAAGTGCAGTGCATTTGGAAATATGATATTTTAATATGCATTTATTGTTTTCATGAAAGTTTTAGCAAAAATGAAAAATGCACTGAGCACATCTTGTGGTGTAAAATCAGCTTTTGAATTCATTAATATTTAACATTAATATATTGGAACATTAACACATTCACATTAACATATTCTAAATTACAGACCAGCTTACTTGCTTACAGGTACTCCATTCAAGATGGGCCTATGAAAGAATATGCTTTTGCTACATTACTGGGTTTCTTATATAGCGCTGAAACACCACCCAGGAACTATCAAAATCAAAGGACTTTATGAGCCTATTGGGCTCAGCCTCTGAGATTTTTATGTCTGATTTGAACCATCGACAGTGCAGCAACTCTCCTCTGATTCTTAAAGAAACCTTCAGACTTATGGCCTGCTTCATTATCCGGTGGTGAAACGACAAACTGGGATACCACCCAACTTGCCACCTCACAGCCTGCCATCTGATTCTGATGCCAGGATTCGCTGGCAGCGAATCTACATTCTGTTGCACTGTCACCAACAGTCTTTTGCAGTTGGTGACACAGCCAACAAATGCAGATTCACTGGCAGCGAATCTACATGCACTGGCAGCAAAACCAGATGGGGGCATGTGTGCATGCCCAATAAGTGTGCCAAGCACACGTTGCATGCTCGGGCATACTTATTAAAGGATCTGGTGTGGGCAGCAGCAACATTCATTGCAAGGCCTGTTCGGTAACAGCACATCGCACCTAGTCCACACAAGACCATAGGTCTTGCAGTCCTGGTGCAGATTTTTGGATGATGGACTGTCATATTAAATGTGTAAACAAATACCATTTTTACCCTCGAACACTGGTTCAAAACCCTACTGGAAAATTTCCACAAGCTACATGAAGGAACGAATTTGATCATAATCCCTGTGCATTATTAACTGCAGTATTTTCCACCGACACACAAAGATGTAAAAAACAAAACATCTCAAAAATAATTTCTTTTGAGGGCTTGAAGGTTTGAAAAGCATGTAAAAGCTCAAGGAAGCTCCCGAAAATGGTGTCCCTAAAAGTAGGTGCCTTGGAGTCTGGCATTATGTTGGAGGCAGAGCCAGTGTGGATATGGATGTAGTTTGCCCTTAGCTCCCTTGAGTGTGGCAAAGGCACCTTCAATCAACTGGCCTCCACCCCCCACCATCCCTCCACATTGTCCCAAATAAATCTATTCTAAACTTGGCTACCAACATCCACAGCACATGCCTTTGTAATAAGAATGTGGGATTGGTGAGAATGTGGAAAGAGGACTGGAAAGGGAGCCAACCATGACAGTGTAGTGACAGAGTCTGCATGTAAAATATAGATCTGCCTGGGATAACCATACATACATACATTGTGGCAGTGTACATGGTCACTCATTGGCGAATATGTATTTTTATCTGCAGACTGACCATAGTGAAAAATGAACAAATAATCCCTCCTGTAGCCATCATGGTGCCCTTTCAACATAAAAGTTTCCAGTCATCTTGATGCTCACCTGTTTCCTCCCCAGTCTATGAACAGCGCCTCGTGTTCGTGATGCTACTACTTCAGCTCCTTGTTCATACTGTCCTTTGTACAGGACCTCATGTTCAAAATATTCCAGCCAGACAATTCAAATCTACTGTCTGATTTACAACACATCATGCCCAAGAGTCTCCAGCAGGATGGCTCATTTCACGTTGTTCTATGCACAGTACCTTGAGTTCAAGAGGCTCCAGTTGA
The DNA here is from genome assembly GCA_030264635.1 of Desmognathus aeneus. NCBI lineage: Eukaryota > Metazoa > Chordata > Amphibia > Caudata > Plethodontidae > Desmognathus > Desmognathus aeneus. The sequence continues at coordinate 4,585 of JASCRE011011121.1, read as the reverse complement.
CCTATACAACCTATTTGCACTGCGCCTATAATCCAAGATGCTTTAGACAGAACCCTCACCTCATACTGTTGTACATACAGCACCGCATGTTGAGAGCCTTTCAAACGGACGTCACTGTTCATACTGTGAAACGTGCAGCACCTCATGCTTGAAGTGCTTCAACCATAATTCACAATTCATACTATCCTCTGTATATCATCTCATGTGGAGATTATCCTGTAGGACCCCTCAAATCCTAAAGTCCTAAGCACATGACATAATGTACGAGAGGCTCTAACCCAATGCCTCAATTCATAAGCACACCAGCAAAAATAGACCAACAATTCATACTGTCTCATGCAGCACTTCAACTTCAAGATGCTCCACTCTGATCCCCTTTTGTATATTGGCCTATTTATAACAACTAATGTGCAAGATGCTCTAGTCTAGCCGGACCTCGAAAACAATACTGTTCTTTATACCAGCCCTACGTACAGCACCTAATTTGTCAGGAGCTCCTTTGGGTTCGACAAGCCATATGAATGAATGAATAAAAGTAGCTACTAAGTGCATGTTACTGAGATTTTGTTGCACTACACACAAATGAAATGAGTAATAAACAAGCAATATATATTAAAGATAAATTGACAAATCAATGCATTACATAAAAAACTCGGCAAATCAAGCCCCTTGGCCATGCCCAACTTAAGGAGACAATAAACAGGAGGGCTTCAGGCAAGTTGTATTGGGTTGGCTATGAGTTGGGCTGGAGTCTTGATTTGAATGTGACCCAACTGGAATAGACTGTAATGTCCGGTGGCAAGGCCCTCTACTTACTACTATCCTAAGTATGGTGCCTCAAATTTAAGATCCCCCCGCCATATCCCTCAATGATACTTTTCTATGTACAGCACCTCATGTTTGAGGTGTCATCATTGTTGGGACATCTGAATGTTAAAGGTTCCACATCGAGACTCCAAAATGCATACTGTCCTATGTACAGTGCCTTATGTTCAGGATCCATTTGGACCCTCAATTCATGCCGTTCTATGGGAAAGCCCTTAATCGTCAGGATTTTCTGTTCAGACCCAAACATTTCATCCTTCACATCCTGCGCAGTACCTCATGCTTCAGGTGCTCCAACTGCACCCCACAAGTTATCAACTTTTCCCCAAACCCTCAGCTGATGGTTGGACAGATTTTTGATTTGTGATTAATTGATCTGTCCAGCCACAAGGCGGTGATTAGAATTTAATCATATTGTACACTTTGTTATGTGTGGAATCATTGGGGCGATTGATCTAACAGAAACATTATTGATGATTAAGCCAAGCTTAGTCTATGCCACAAGACACACATTATGGTACACTCTCCTGGATGAATTAAGTGCTTTAATGGTATTTGATGCTCTCTTCACTACCTAGCTAAGGATTTCCACTACCTGCTAAACAAGAACTAGGATTATTGTGGAGGATGTGTGGGAGATGGAGCAGACATAACAAAGGGGAAGAACTCCAACATGTTGCTGGGCCGCCTTGAGATCATGACCCACAAAGGGTGATCTATCATAAATGATGCTAACGTACAAATGCTGTGAACAGCCAAAAGTCTTCCCTGGAGAATGGAGGCACTATCTCGTTCACTGGTGTAGATAAGTTGAGCAACAAGAATGGGAATGAAAGACAAGCAGCACCTACAGGTAATTGAGACCACCCTCATCCAGGGTGCATTTGACAGATCTGTTATGACTCTTTTTTGAGCATGTCAACAGAAGCGCCACATTCCATGTTGCATGTGCTGGGACGCTGGGCATGCCTGCATAACCACATGCACCTATTGGTTCATGCTCTGCACAACTGCATTGTAGTGTTTTTTCTTTCTATTTCATGGCTATTAGAGGGGGGGACCCACTCTGTCTCCCTTTCTTTGTAAAGGCTCCTCCTGGTGAACATATTTGTCACCTCTCTGTGCCCAGCTCGTCCTGCTTCCTGTTCCTCATCTGCCAATCTTTTGAGTCATATCAGTCTGAGGGTAAGTTGATCAAAGCAGAATATAGTACTTGCCCTGGAGAAAAACCTTGGGGTCTCATAGCCGATAATCAGGCGAGGGTTGCTTGATATGGAATACTTTAGTGAAATGTCTATAATGGCTGCAATTAGAACTCCTTGCATGCCAGGTGGGGCTTTGCTTGTCTTTGGCCATATAATACGTAGAACCGCATTGAACGCACACTTTGTTTTTGCAAACGCTTGACTGGCCTGAGTTTCATGGACTTTAATCTTCTAGTGTGCTGATTCTTACAACTGTAGCTTGTGCACCCTGGCTGTTGTTTGTTCCACCTGTGAGGCGAAGCTCAAAACTGTATTGAGCGTTAGGTTTTCTTGCATCAAATACTGCTCTTGAATTTTACGCTGTTTGTACAGCACACAAACTGGTCTCTTATTAGTAGCCTGGCCATAAGCACATGTGGATGCTAAAAAGCGCAATGCTACAATATAATTTTCAGAGGTTTCTTCTGGCAATTGAGCATGGCTCATGAAGTTATGTCTCTCGATGACCAAGTTGATTTTGTTTCCCATACTGAGCCTGCAACTTGTCTTGGTGCATGTCGGGTGTATCGCCCACTGGGACTGGGAGTTCAGCTAAGTGTTCCAGTATGTTTATGCCTTCCGTCCCAATGCAGTGTTACAACACGTCCAATTTGTGGCCTCATGGACAGTTATCACCTCTCAGGCCATCCAGAAATTTTAAAAACCTCTTTTTTCTCAACTTCCAGTGAATGGGAGGTGTTCCTGGATGGTCCAAAACCTCTGGGGTGGAGCAATGCCTACCATGGATCTTGTAGAGGGACAAGGTGAAGTATGTGGGATGACAGTGGCAGAGGAACTATCCACAGCTTGCCCAGAAATGTTTGATATTTAACGCGAAGGAGCGTATTAAAAGACATGCTAGGTGTGATGGAAGGAATTGGCATATCAGGTATAGTTGAAGTTGTTCTCTTTGTGCGTGGGCAGGAAGCAGTAGCTGCAGGAAGCTGGAATAGAAGGATGATGCCCTTGTTCACTGGAATGGCTGTGCAGTGGCATCAGCTGGACATGAGATGGCACCAAGAGATCTGACCCTGTGCTCTGACAATACAAGAGCACGACTGGTACAGGAGCCGGATCAAAGCTGCAGATGGTGCCTGGGTGCTGAACGGTAAGGAGACCTACTGACAGCATGGAGAGAAGGAACGCCCTGTGATGATACTGCCGAACTTTAACGCTCCAAGTGGACCATGGGCAAAATCACTTTGGACACAGAGAATGCACCGGGTGTGTGTCCAGCTACATGGCTGAAGACTAGTGGAGACTGAAGCGGCGAGATCAGCCGGTGGCCGCAGCAGAAGGCCGGGGGCAGCCAAAACTAACTATGGCTTCCCAGAGTGCAACACAGTCTCATCAACAAGTGTCGTGAACAGGCACTTGAGAGGTCATTGCCAATGATAAGACGTAGTTTCAGTGCTGGAGGCCACACACAAGGCCACTTGGAGACAATTATTGAATCTCCATGATCTGCTGTCCCAGCGCTACCAGTATGGCAGCACTTCCTAGGTAAAAAGAAATGTGTAGGCATTTCTCATGGCATTTCAAATTGCCTAGGAAGCTCTCGCACCTATGCAAGACATTTCTCAAGGCGAGGCAGCGCTCATAGATGCAAGCATTTCCTAGGCAAAACAGAAAACGGTTGGCATTGGCAATGCTTGCTTTTTTTAAACTCCTCCCTGAGCTGTGGGAGACATTGCTGGAAATGGGACTGAGTACTCTGGAAACACACCAAAGATGAGGGTGAATACAGAATGTGGGGGTTAGAGGCCGTGCTAAGGGAAGCCTGTCATGGCGTCCTTGAAAATCCCAGTGTTATTAAATCCCAGTGTTCCTAAATGTGCATTGAAGCCTTAAAGGGACAGTTCTCCACACCATTTTTCTTTTTTCTTTGAAGTTAGTTTCGTAAATGCAATTACTCTTGCATTAATTTTTCAAGTATTGAAATTACTCTGCTTTTTAATGCTTGATTTGCTTCCCTGGTTGCAGACATTTTGTTGTGATACTGTCTCCTGTGTCATAGTTCATACAATGGAACCCCTAAATACCCACAATCCCTCTCTCACGCGTGCCGCTAGCCCTTTCTCATTGGTGTGACGTTTATCCGGTTCACCCTGTTTGTTTGCCTTCTGGGACTTATGGTCCTGAATGTACACTGGGAAAAGCAAACATCAAATTCCCAGAGAGCCAAGGAACAGGCAGGCCTGGGCAAAAGGTACACTGTTGACAAAAGCAAACTGATGTGTCTGTGCTGAGAAGCAAATAGTCTCAGAGATGGACTCAGGGATGGACTAAAATTCCTAAAATTCGGGAAAAACCTGAATTATTTTGCCAGCTGAAGTTGTCAGTGTCTTAAATACTGATGGACTAATGTGCCACATTTTTCTTGACCCAAATATTTTCATCCCTTCAACCAGGGTATCCTAATTTCATTAAATCTTATACTTCATGGATATGGTAAAAACAATTTTATTCGGGTGATCAAACAGTCAAATTATAAAATACTTACAAAATTATTAAAA
>JASCRE011000074.1:0-10903 GCA_030264635.1 Desmognathus aeneus | reverse complement strand
GGAAGTTTGAATTGAGGCCCTGATTTTTACCATCCAATACTGCTCAGTGTAACAGATTTAGCCCTTGACCGTAGGTTTAGGAAATGCTCTGACATTGGAAAGCGTACTGAATCATAAGAATGGGAGGGGCTTGTTTGTGGGCTGATCAAAGAGCGCACTGCAACTTAATCACTATAGTTTTGAGGTTCCAAAACCAACAGGATCAATATTAGACAACTGACATCCGTGTACCGTGCATCATTGCAGGTAAAATGTCTCACACAGTTTGCCTCCATTGACTTGAATCTTGGTCAGATCGCAAGAACTCAAAGAAAGGACACTCTGACCCTACATGAAAATAAATGTGAAAAATTTGAATGCAGTTACTCTGGCTAGTTTTAGTAAAAAAAGTAAAATAATCTTTATTTGGTTGTTACACCTTAAAGATATACAAAAGAGCAGAAACAATATATCAGAAAATCAATTAAAAAACAAACAACCATGTTTAAAAAGTTTACAATTCAAGTCACGTTTGGAGAAATTCTGCAATTTGATCTCATATGCCTCTTGAACGTAACAAATAACTTTGCAAATATCTACTGCCTGTGTAAGAGTCAGTAAATAACATATTATATCGTTGTCATTCCATTTGTCACATACGTAGAGATAAGAACTAAGCCATTTCCTCCTGAGTCCACGGAGAAGTGAACAATATAGGAAGAAGTGCGTAACATTATCATTCACGGCAAGTTCACAGTTACCTTTACGGTCAGTTGAAGTAATACCCAATCTTGATCCCCAATAACTAAGAGTGGGTAAGATCCCCATTCTGATAGCCATAAATTTCCGTAGCATAGAACATGAGGTGCATGTCATCAGATAAGGTTCAAAACGATAGTCTTTTGTTCTGTGGATAATGTAGTAATGATTTCAGGTGATTAATATAGTAACGATCAGAAGCTAGACCAGTATTTTTTAAGCAATTTTTCAGCTCAATACAGTGATGCATAGATAAGGGTTCAGAAACAAAAAGTAAGTTAAAAATATTACAGTTGTTCATCAAAGTAATCCAGGAATTAGCAGAATTATGTCAACTAGTGCGGCTATATGATTGAATTAAGTCAGCATAACATTTATCAGCCACAAGATTTGTCGTAGAATTAGCCATTTTAATCATGAATTTCAAATAGCGAAAATGCGCTTTATATTGAATAGCAAATAGATTTAACTCTAACCTTATTGCAGATACAGATGTATGCTTGGGTAGACCAAAACAACGTTTCAAGCAATTCCCTGCTAGTCTGTCTAGGAGAGGGTTCTTGGTAAAACCCCATACTTCGGAGCCGTACAATGCAACCGATAGCACTTTGGCCTCGTAGGCTCTTAACAATGGTAACACGCTGTTCCCACCAAATTTAATATTAAATCTAGTTAGGGCATTAAGATTGTTACATGCTTTCTCTGTGTTACCCTTGATATGTGGAGCCCATGTCAAATTCTTGGTAAACATAATTCCAAGGTAGCAATATTGATCAACATTTGACAGACGCTCGTTGTCTAGAAACCATACATGTCTGTTTTTTTCTTTGCCAAACTGCATTGTGACCATTTTGGATAGATTTAGCAATAGCCCATTATCCTTAGAGAATTTGCTGAGAGCTGTTAATTTACGTTGTAAACCTATCTTGGTTCGATCGATGAGCACAAGGTCGTCTGCATAGGAGAGTATGTCAACCCGTTGACCTCCAATGACTGGTGGACAGCAACGTACTTTATTCAAGTGTGCTGGAAGGTCGGAAAGAAGGAGGTTAAACAGGGCCGGCGCCAAAACACAGCCCTGCTTAACCCCCCTATTAGTTGGTAATAGCGGGGAAATTTCCCCCTGCTTCCCATACCTAATCGATACCGAGGTATCAGAATGTAAGTCTATAATCAGATTAAGTAGGTCAGAGGGAATACCCCAACTATGAAGTTTATTCCACAACACACTGCGTGGTATCCAGTCAAATGCACTGCTATAGTCCACATAGCAAACATAAATGTGACCATCAGTTTGAAGATATTTTTTAACTATAAAGTCAAGCGAAAAGGCCATATGAATCGTTGATGTTTCTTTTCTAAAACCACCTTGTGTGAAATGTAGCAGTGAATAGTTTTTTGACCATGTTTCAAGGCAGACCAGTAAATGTTTCCCAAAAAGTTTTGCTATAGCATCTTGCAATGCAATTAATCTGTAGGATTTCGTGCTACCTTTGGGGCCTTTTTTATAGATAGGAAAAACAAGCGATTTCTTCCAGCCTAGTGGAACAGTCCCACGCTGGATTAGATTGTTAAAGAACAGTGCCAATATTTGAGCCCAGGCCAATTTGTTTTGTTTAAACTTACAGGGAGGTAGGCCGTCTAGACCAGCAGATCTAGTTTTACTTAAAGAATTTATATAGGACAATAGATTAGAAACTGATACAGGTTCAATTGATTTATTTGGATCTCCAATCGGATAATAGCAAGGACTTACAGATTTTTTGAAAAAGTGTTCCCTAAGATGGATCATCCAATCCCCCATAAGTATTTCAGTCGCTGGTTTTGTTGAATATATATAACAGGAATTGACCATATTCCAAAATTCCTTGATATTACCCGAGCAGATAACTGTTTGCATCAGTTCCCAATTCTTAACATGAAAAAAATGTTTCTTGGATTGTAAAGCATGTTTGTAGTTACGCCTAGATTTAAGGATTTCTTGGTAAGAAAGTAGACCCTTCGCAAATAGTGAGTTGGATTTTCTCAAATCCCTCTTCCACTTACTGCAGTCGACATCAAACCAAGATTTTGGTCTACAAGATGGTCGGGACAGTGATACCTTTGAGAAGGTAGCTGTAAAATCACAAATGAAGTCCTCATATATAGTATGTGGGTTGGTATCTGACGAAAATATATCAAACCAATGTGGTGGATAATTTTCTAACGAGTCCACTGTAACGTTTGACCGATTCACCTTAAAGTTCTTTGTGACACTTATATCTACTGCAGAGAACAATCTAAAGGCCTTGGGCAATAAACCGGCAAAGTCAATAATTAGACTAAGATGATCACTAGATTCTTCAAATATCACCTTAAAATCATTGACAAAGCACCACAGATCTTGACTCAAGAAGCAGTAGTCAATAAAACTGCGCACTTTACCTCGATGAAAGGTACATGAGACTGGTGAGTCTCCTTGAAATCTACCGTTCAATGGGTAAAGGGAATAGCTATATAGAAAGGACAATAACTGTTTTCCCTTGCTGTTCATTCGGGGGTAATTATAATTAATGTCAGTATTTAGCTGAGGAAAAGATTTTGCAAAATTAAGGTCTGTAGGTACCAAATACTGATATAATAAGTGAAGATTGAAGTCTCCACAAAATAACACTGGAAGACCTGAATTAAGTGCTATTAACTCCTGAACATAATCACATAAAGAGTTTATTAATTTGAAGTCTTTATTTAGTTTGGTTGGTTGCATATAAATGTTAAAAACAAGTAGTGTAGCCACTAGATTTGTTTTTCCATGACTCTGGGCTTGCCGATCTCTGCATATGGGTCACACTAAGGGAGGGCAAAGAGGCATATCAGTCAATCGCGGTAAATCATTTCAGAGAGAGGGAGTACCCTACGTGGGATGACTTGGAAGGTGGGCTGGGGCGTTTGAAAGGATCAATATCAACATCAAACGGGAGGTAGTTTACACAATACTGGAAGCAGAGAATACGTGAAAGCTGGCCAGAGTAAGGCCGTGGGCATGGGTGTCCGCAGGGGGAGGGGCAAAGGGGGCAGCTGCCCCCTCTGGATCCCAGGGTTAGTACATGGGCTGGACTGACCTTGGACGCATTGTTTTCCCTAGAGCTAAATCGCTTTCTGAGGGCTAGGGCCATGTGACACAGCAGTGAATTTCATTATAGAGCTGGCAATTGCAGAATAGATTATATTGTTAAACAGATCGAATTTTACATTTCTGTGCTATTTGTTAATGAGTACTGTTTTGGCAATTTCTGTGCATTAATCTGTGCATTATTCTACTTGTAAAATGCAGTTTGGCCCCATTTAAGTTCATGTTTTCAAAATTTCCTTGGGGTAAAAACAGCCAAAGAAAACGTGCTTGCTCGCTGCGCTCACTCGCTGACCTTTTTATAAATTGCATGTTTAGATATTGCCTCTGAAAATTTTGCCCCCTCTCAAAAAATTCCTGCAGATGCCCACGGCCACCGGGTACTACCAGATTAACCAACGCTGACTGCGGGGATGGCCTGTAATAACTCTTAGCCCCTGGGAGCCAAGGGGGCCATTCTGGGAAGCCACAGGCCATGGGGCGGCCCAAGAAGCAAATCTAGGTTTAATGAGGGTTGGGGGTTCTGAGGGACTCTGGAGTGGGTACGCAAAGCTGATCAGGTGGTGCTGCAGTAGGCACCAAAGGAAGGATGTAACCGGGACTGGGTGGGGGAAACAGGGGGGGCATCTACAGAACAACCTGAGTCCCGGCAGCAGGTTATGCTCTTTTATAGATTGTAAACATGTGACTATCTATAGCGACAACTGTCGTGTCAAAAATACTGTTGAAATGGTTTTAAAGGTTGATTATGTAGTGGGGATAAGAGGGTGGAGTGTGTGTGTGTGTGTGGAGGGGGGTGGAGAGGGCGGCGCTAAGACATAGGTTGACGTCCTGTAGGTAGGTCTTTCCTTCCCTCCCTTCCCCTCTCACTCCCTAATACTTCCCTGACTACAGGGCCACATCAAATCTAACCTCTCATCATGCTGCATGGGGTTCACACATGCTCTGTCAATTCTTTTCTGTTGACTGGCACGATAAAATTCTGGATAACATATAAAATAACATAAAGGACAGAAAACGATGTGATTAGACGTTGAGAATGGGGGATTTCCTTAGCAGTGCCCATTACTTTTTTGAGAATGGTGTCATAGAATATTCTGCAGCAAATTTCAGTACAGACGTTCAGGGAAACAAGGAAAACAAAATAAGAAAAAGAGAAAAAGGTGGCATCTCCAAAAGTGTCAGAATGGTCGGAATGTTCAGAATGGTTGGAATGGTCGGAATGTTTGGAATGGTCAGAATGGTCGGAATGGTCAGAGTGTTCGGAATATTCAGAATGGTCGGAATGTTCAGAATGGTCGGAATGTTCAGAATGGGCGGAGAGTTCGGAATGGTCGGAATGTTTGGAATGGTCGGAATGTTTGGAATAGTCGGAATTTTCAGAATCTTCGGAATGTTCAGAATGGTCAGAATGTTCAGAATGGTTGGAATGTTCAGAATATTCGGAATGGTCGGAATGCTCGAATGTTCGGAAGGGTCGGTATGGTCGGAATGGTCAGAATGTTCAGAATGGTCAGAATGTTTGGAATGGTCAGAATGGTCGGAATGTTCAGAAAGGTGTAGTTGGTTGGAATGGTCAGAACTTTTAGAATGGTCCAGATGGCCAGAATGGTCCAGATGTTCGTAATGTTCAGAATAATTGGAGTGTTCGGAATGTTCAGAATGGTCGGAATGTTCGGAATGTTTGGAATGGTCCAGATGGTCAGAATGTTTGGGATGGTCGGAATGTTTGGGATGGTTGGAATGATCCAGATGGTCAGAATGTTCCAGATAGTCGGAATGGTCCAGATGCTTCAGATGGTCCAGATGTTCAGAATGGTCCAGATGGGTAGATGGGTGTATGGATGGATGAGAAGATGGATGGATGGATGGGTAAATGGATGGATGGATGGCTAGGTTGATGGATTGATGGGTAGGTGGATGGATGGGTTGGTGGATGGATGGGTAGATGGGTGAATGGATGGATGGATGGATGGATGGATGATGGATGTTGGATGGATGGATGGATGGATGTTGGATAGATGAAGGGATGGATAGATGGTATAGGTGAGCCACTCTGCAACAGGTCACCTGTAACCCAAAAAGTGCCCAAAAACTAATGGGCACTTATGGGCACTGCTAAGGGGAAACCCCTTAGCAGTGCCTATTTTTTTTTTTCACTTTTTGTGCCAGAAGTGTTTTGTTGCAGAGTGAGCCCACCTGCCAGTGACCAATTACACAACAGGGCCCTTGCACCCTTTTTGCTACTAAATAATCACTGAGCACTGCTTAGAGGGTTCCCCCTAAGCAGTGCCGAGCAGTAAATGGAGCCCTTTTGGTCAAGGAAGTGCCCTGTTGCAGAGTGTGCCACCTGCAGGTGGCACAGTCTGCAATGCAGCACTTATGGTCACAAAAGCAAAAGGAAATGTAGGCAGTTTTTTGATCTCTATACATTAACCATTTGTAGTTAAAGTGATGTCAGGATCTATTTAAACTAGGAGTTGCCAAAATATTGACAAACGATGGAGATCATTTAATAATTACAACACAAACATTTCCAACATACATAATCCATTAACCATGAACTCAGAAAAGGTTGGCATTACTAATGCTTGTTTTTTATACGTTTAGAACCAGAAGTGCGCCATTGCAGTGAGGGCCACCCGCGGGTTGCCCCTGCTGCATCGGGGCATTCTGGTCCCAAAAGTGCGCAAAAAAGTAATGGACACTGCTAAGGGAATCCATCCCTTTTAGCAGTGCCCATTGAAATTTTGGGCCCAGAAGTGCTTGTTGCAGAAGGGGCGACCTGTAGATAGCCTCCTCTGCAACCGGGCCTTTTCTGGCCCCAAACTTATAAAAAAAAAGTAATGGGCACTGATAAGGGGATCCCCCTAAGCAGTGCCCATTACTTTGTTGAGCAGTTTTGGGGGCAGAAGTGCACCATTGCAAAGGGGGCCATTCGCGGGTGGCCCTCACTGCAATGGGGCACTTTGGGCCTCAAAAGTGCTCACAAAAGTAATGGGAACTGCCAAGGGGCATCCCCTTAGCAGTGCCCATTACTATTTTTTTTTATACTTTTGGGGCCAGAAGTGCCACCTTCTGCAGTACTCTGTGAGGTGAGGATACCCCGGTACATAAACCCGTTGGACCCTTAACCGGGTGAATCTGTAGACAAATAAAACAAAGGGGGTACAACGGGTAGAAAGTGTAAAACAATACACTAAATGGGAACAGCAACACAAAACAGAATGTCGTAGTGTTTATTCGTACAAACAGAAACTGAGGGACTGCAGTGAAAAATTTACAACTGCAGCCACTCCCAGTAAAACATAAAACAAGCCATACACAGTATGGAAAGCACTTATATTGTTAGTCTTGGTGACTAATCCAAAAAGTCCTATATTCCATGCATAGGACTACGCCCAACACGGCGTGTTTCTTCCTCAAATGCAACACCTAAGAGGAATTCATCAGGGGCACAAGACTGTGCGCTTTCCATAAGATTATTCCAGTTAGTTCACACCTAGAAGGGAAATTAAGAAGAACACCATACTTCAGGAGTGTTGCTGTGTCCAAAAGAGTGTATGCGTAAATACTGAATACACATGCGCTACGGGAAGGTGCCGTAGGGAGGGAGGACTAAATAATCCTTCACCTTAAACTCCAAAGTGCCCATGACCTAATTAAACATATTAGGTGGGCTATGGTCCATAGTGGAGTGAACGCGTGAAACGCAAACTATCCAAATATCCGAAGACTAAAAAATGTGTCACACGTGATGACAAAAGGTGTGTCATGCCATATACGCCAACTACACAATCATAATGAATGGGGTGTCCAGGCCCATTACTGCGTATCCTACCTGAATAATAACTGTCAGGTGTGTGGAAATTACCAAAAAGCTGTAAAACAAGGAAAAAATGATGCAACATCGAGACGCTACAAGGGGAGAGGCCCGTGTAGAAAATGAATAGAACGTATAACAGGCTAAAGAGTAAAACAACAGAACGCTTACCCAAGCACAGAAGTCACGAGGGCATCTGAAACAACAAAAAGGGAATGCACTAGAATTACCAAAGGGTCCCAAACTAGACCCGGACAAACAAGGACAACAACTCAGTCCATGGGGGAAGGGCTTACCTGTACCGGAGGTGCACCGCACGTAAAGTGTGTCGGTCGGCGTGCCAGGAGTGCGCGCTGAAAGAGAAACCGCCCCAGTGGTGTTTAAGGAGCCGGCCGGGCGTCTGACGCCCCGCCCACCGAACGTGACAGGACGTGGGAGCGTGTGGAGTATGTGAGTAACCTATACCGCGGGGCTGCAAGACGGCCATCTTTAAGAGTGTATAAAGGTGCCGGCAACACTCCTTACGTATAGAGGAGAACCAAAAGAGGGAGGTGTACAAGTACACAGCATAGTAGAAACACAAGTAACATAAACGGATAATGAATAACAAATAAAATAAGTAACAATGAAATGGATTAAACGAGGGACGGTCTCCTAGCAACAGACCTTCGTACATAGTGTGGGAAGGACTGGACACGCTATTGTAATAGAAATGGCTCAATGGGAGGAAAAAAGAACATCAAATGCACTACAACACATTGCAGGACGCGCGCAGGACATAGTATAGTGGAAACAAACATTTTTTGAAGTGCATTATACATATGAGGAGCCAGAAATGGGTAACAGTTGATAAAATGGTGCAGCTCTGTTTAGAGGCAACATACAATCCTCATAAGACGCTCACTGGAAAAAACAATAAGAGGAGCGACAGTAAAATCTCAAATACATCATGGATGAGCGCTTGAACTAGCATGTATGGATAACAGAACAGTGCATTGAAAAACAAAGTACAAGAAGGGAGTCAGTCAGGTCTGATGGAAAACACAATGAGCTAAGGTAAACATTTACAACATCTGGACTCAAGGTCACCAAGACGGAGAGCCTCAGGGGGAACCTCTTAAGATCTCAAGTTTAAACCCACTGTGTCAGCTTTCAGTTTAAAGATCCATTTCTTCTCCCGTTCATCAAGTTTCCTATGTCTGGCATGAAGACTGGGGCCCTGGATCTGTTCCAGGACTGTCCAGTGCAATTCATCCTCTGTATGGCCCATCTCAGTGTAGTGAGCCGATAGAGGAGCCGTGAGTACCTTATTGCGGATTCTGCTGCGATGTTCAATAATCCGCTTCCGGACCTCGCGCTCAGTTTTGCCAATGTACTGTCTATTACAGGGACAGGTAATGATGTAAATGATCCACTTGGATCGACAAGTTGTGTGCTGGCGTAACTGCCAACGATTTGGAAGACCCAAATCCAGCTCTTTAGTAATGGTAGAAAAGGGGCAGACAGAGCAGTTGCCACAGGGATAGTGTCCCTTCACTTCTGGGACTCGTAGGGCCCGTTCGATAGTGTTAGGACCTTTCTGCCTGCGTGGGGTCCTGACGTCTGTGTGGACAAGTCTAGTTTTAAGGTTCCATGTCTTTTTAAATGCAAAGAGAGGTTTTTCAAACGGGACCGGACAACTTCTAAGGATCCCCCAGTTCTTAAGAATAATGCGTTTAAGGCGAAATGATAACTGGCTGTATGTGTTGACAAACACTAACTTGTCACTGTCTTCCCTAGTCCTCTCTTCCAACAAGGCTGCACGATTGTTGTTCCTAGCTCTTTTGCGATTTCTCTGTACTAATCTGGGAGGGTAACCCCTGTTAGTGAGTTTCCTCTCTAGGACATCAGATGATTCCTCGAAATCCTCTAATTTGGTACAGTTCCTGCGGGCCCGCAGGAACTGTCCAAAGGGGAGGTTGTCCCTCAGTGTGGGGGGATGGAAACTTCTGTAGTGGAGGAGACTATTGCGGTCTGTTGGTTTGGTAAAGAGGCGTGTGCTAATGCCCCCTCCATCGGCAAAGAGTTCGAGATCTAGGTAATGTATGATGGATGTCTGAATGTCAGCTGTGAGCTTGAGATGTTGATCAAGTGTGTTGAACCATTCAACAAATGCATTAGCCGTGGCTTGGTCGCCATGCCAGATGACAAGGATGTCATCAATGTAGCGTTTGTACAACTTGATGTGATTTTTATAGGGATTGTCCTCAGCATAAATGTATTTTTCTTCCAGAGCCTTAACATATAGGTTAGCCAGGGTGGGAGCCACAGTGGCGCCCAGGGCAGTGCCTTTGATCTGACCATAGAACGAGTTCTCAAATCTAAAATAGTTTTGAGTGAGGACCATTTCCACACACCAAGCTATGAACGTGGTGGGGATGGTGTCAGACTGTGTCATTTGTTGGAGCTTAGCCTCTACTATTTCTAATGTCTTCATCTGGGGAATGTTGGTGTAGAGGGATTCAACGTCCATGGAGATGAGGAGATCTTCTCCTGGTGTGAATGACACAGACGTAAGTAAGTTGATAAGTTCAGTGCTATTTTTCAGGAAACTTTTCATCTTGGGCCTTGCCTAGGAAGGAGTCAGCATACTGAGAAAGTGGTTCCAAAATGGAGCCAATGCCAGACACTATGGGCCTGCCTGGTGGGGGTGTAAGGGCTTTGTGAATCTTCGGGATGGTGTAGAAGATGGGTTCTCTAGGGTGTTTAGTGGTGAGAAACAACTGGTACATCTGGTAAGTGTCCTTTTACTTTGGTGATACAGTATTTTTGTGTTTTTACCAGTCTAGCCGGTGGGCAGCCCTGTTGTAGTTATTCCTGATTCTTGTCTTTATTTTTATAGTGTAAGAGACGCTGTACTGTTGGTAAGTGGATCACGTTCACAGTGGTTAATTTGCTTTAGGCGGCTCACGGTTGAATTACCACACTCACATTACCCCGTTTACTTGGGTGTCTCCGGTTTGGACTCGAAGCTCATGATTCCAGCCCCGTCCCTGTCCACCAAGGTTTAGTTCACCACTTGTTGCCGGATTGTCTCGTAATCCATCTTGTGATTTTTTTGGTAGGCACGGCACCCATGCCGCACCTAGGGCATGCTAATTAGCAGCCTAACGCACCACAATGGGTGAGTTATGTTTGTTCTCTTTAGAATACGGATTAAGGAGCATTGTCTCCTCTCCGTCACCTATGGTAAC
>JASCRE010989011.1:0-10910 GCA_030264635.1 Desmognathus aeneus | reverse complement strand
GAGTTGCCCCCGCACCGACCTTATGACTGCGCCATAGAACTTGAGCCAGGAAGCCAGATACCTCACGGGAAGATTTATTCATTGTCCCCCCATGAGGAAACTGTTCTCCGGGATTATCTACGAGAGTCTCTGGAAAAGGGATTCATTCGCCCATCAAAATCTCCCGCAGGGGCACCAATTTTCTTTGTTGATAAGAAGGGAGGAGAACTCCGTCCGTGCATTGACTACGGAGAACTAAATAACATAACCATCAAGAACCGCTACCCCTTGCCTCTTATTCCCGATCTCATTGATCAGGTACGGGGAGCTGAACTGTTTACAAAGTTGGACCTTCGGGGAGCATACAATCTAGTGCGCATAAGAGCGGGGGACGAATGGAAAACGGCGTTTAAGACTAAATTCGGCCATTTTGAGTATCTAGTCATGCCTTTTGGTCTATGTAACGCCCCCGCTGCATTTCAGTTTTTTGTCAATGATATTTTCAGTGACTTGTTGGGCCAATCCGTTGCGATTTATTTGGATGACATCCTTATCTATTCGGATACGGAGAAACAGCACATTGAGCATGTGAAGGAGGTGTTGGCCCGGCTGAGGAAACATAAGCTATTTGCAAAACTGGAGAAATGCGCCTTCCATGTTAAGGAGGTCGAATATCTGGGTCATGTGCTACGCCCGGGACAGGTGGAGATGGATCACGGAAAAATAGCGGCAGTCATGGAATGGCCTAAACCCACTACAGTGAAGGAGATTCAGCGTTTCTTAGGGTTTGCAAACTACCACAGAAGATTTATACCTAATTTTTCTGCTTTGGCTAAACCTCTCACTGATCTCACTAAGAAGGGGCGACCCTTTCATTGGACCACCATGGAGGCAACCGCCTTCGAAAAGCTGAAAGACATCTTTTGCACGGCGCCCGTACTGATACAACCCAATCAAGAGAAAACCTTTTATCTGGAGACCGATGCTTCCAATACCTCTTTGGGCGGAGTACTGTCACAACGTGACGAGGCGAATATTTTGCATCATATTGCTTTTTTCAGTAAGAAGTTATTACCAGCTGAAGTAAATTATTCTATTCTCGAAAAAGAACTCCTTGCTATCAAAGAAAGTCTTACCCACTGGAGACATTACTTGGAAGGTACAAAAATTCCTATAGAAGTGTATACCGACCATCAGAACCTAGTGTACCTAAAAAACGTTAAATGCAAAAGTGCCCGGCATGCAAGGTGGACTCATTTTTTCGCCCGGTTCAACTTTCACCTTACTTACCGTCCAGGAGGGCTGAATTCCAAGGCTGATGCGTTGTCCCGGTTACACACCAAAATCGAACCAGCTGAAAATTATGACCAACCTATCATAAGCCCAAAAAACTTTGAGGCCCTTACAACTAACAGCCTATCTATGTTGGACGATCTGAATATGATTCTCCCCAGAGAGGAAGCAGAGAGGTTGCAATCACAAGGGCATCAGATCAAGGAGAATGGAAAGGGGCTCTGGACTTTAGATAACAAAATTGTGGTGCCCACTCTGCACCAAAAATCTGTCTTACAATGGTGCCATGATAGCCTGGCCGCAGGTCACCCAGGCCTTGATAAAACCTTGAAATTGATCGAACGGTCCTTTTGGTGGCCATCATGGAAGAAGGACACTGAACTGTACATAAAAGACTGCGGAGTATGCGCACAAGCCAAAGCTTCACACCAGAGACCAGCCGGACTACTAAAACCCCTTGAAATTCCCCCATGTCCATGGAAGACCATAGCCATGGACTTCATAACAGACCTACCCAGAAGTCAAGGGAAGACAGTCATTTGGGTCACTGTTGACCTGTTTTCAAAGATGGTCCATTACGTAGCCCTGCCGAAGTTGCCCACGGCAGAAGAGCTAGTATCACTGTTTATTGAACACATTTACAGACTTCATGGTCTGCCTACTAAAATTGTCTCGGACCGTGGGTCACAATTCATTTCTAAGTTTTGGAAGGGGATAATGCAGTTGTGGGGGGTAGAATTGGGACTTTCTACTGCATACCACCCACAGACTGATGGTCAGACCGAAAGGAATAACCAGAGCTTAGAGCAATACCTGAGGTGTTACTTAACAGCCACTAACAAAAATTGGGCTATACTGTTACCTATGGCCGAGTTTGCATACAATAACATGGATCATTCCTCAACCAGAGTGAGTCCGTTTTATTGTAACTATGCAAGAAATCTCCGAATGATTCCTCCTTTGCCTCGGGAAGTAGAGGAGAGGGCAGATGTTCCCGCTGCTAGTCAGTTGGCGGAACAAATCCATGACCTACACCGAAACATTCATTACCAATTAGCAGAGGCCAAAAAGAAATATGAGACACAGGCAAATAAACACCGCCGACCTGCACCAGATTTGCAGGTGGGTGATTCAGTTTGGTTGTCTTCCAAGAACATTAAACTGCCCGGATTTAATCAAAAATTCAAACCAAGGTTTTTGGGTCCATTCCCCATTGAAGAAAAAATGTCTGACCTCACTTTCCGGTTGAAACTTCCTGCTCGATGGAAGATACATCCTGTTTTCCATGTTAATTTGCTCAAAAAAGCTCGACCCTCCACTAGAATCAGAAAACAGAATCTCAGTATTGAGCAAGAGAACATTCCCATACCTGATCAAATAATGCAGAAGCAAACTCGGCAAGGAAGAACCGAGTACTTGACTTCATGGAGAGATTCCCCTGAATCTGAATGTTCATGGGAGACCAGGGCCACGCTTAGGAATGCTGGCCTGATTAAGGAGTTTGAGAGGAGAGAGGGGGCTGAAGGGGGAGAATGTGTTACACCCCAGATCCCTGACTAGACAGAAATATCATACCTACATGTAGGGGGGTTACTTCCACTCCATGATTATTCCGGAATATTGTTACACATTTATGAAATCATTTTTTCACCACACCACTGAAGTAATTCCCCAGTCATTAGAAGACAGACTACACAGCACCCTCCCCTGCCCTTTCAGCAAGACCATTGGCACCAAGAAAAACAGACTAGACGAGCGTGGTGACGGGTGACGTCACAGCAACTGTCACCTCGCTTTTGCTTGAAGTCACTGAGCGAGTGACATCTCCCAACCGAGGCTCCGCTCGGTTTACTTTGAAGCATCCTGAAAACTTTCACGGCATTATACAAGAATCGAATTTAGAAGGTGAGCCACACCATTGTGGAAATTTAATACTTACGGATTTGCTGCAGTCATCTCCGATACGCTTGTTTTTCGCCCTCTCCTTGATCCTGGGCCCGGGGTCATTTCTGGAGAGGATCGTTCGTGGCAGCTTGGCCTCTGGGGAGGCGCAACCTGTCCTCGCCATGTGTCGAGGGAAAAACACTGAACTTGACTGTAAATAGTTGTTCCTTTTATTTTTTGTGCTAAGGAAATTCGTTCGCTCTTGTGGAGGACGGGAACCATATCAACGTGCGGTCTAGCAGCACGCAATTCGAACTGTTCCACACCGGCAAAACCCCCTACGCCGTTGCGTGTGATTTCTTTAGTGATAGACAGCTAGATAGGGTAATCCAGTGCGGGGATGTAAACAGTTCCTGAGGTAAAACCTCTGCCTGCAGAACAATTGGGATTTTGGCGGTCACCGGGCTGCATTTGGAGTGACCGCAGGGTAGAGACGCTACTCCCCCCTGTGGCCGGTAAGGAGGCACTGCAACAGAGAGACGCTACTCCCCCCAGTGGCTGGTACGGAGGCACTGCAACAGCGAGACGCTACTCCCCCCAGTGGCCGGCAAGGAGGCACTGCAACAGAAAGACGCTTCTCGCCCTCTTCGTCTTTATGGTTTAAGGCACACGTGCGCAATCAAGCAAACGCTGCCTTCTGGCAGCTGAGTCATCTGTGAAGTGTTCCTTCAGGAATCCGCCAGCACTGGCATGGAATCTACTGTGACTTGGAGGGAAGACTGCACAGAGACGCCTGGAATCATCTAACACTTCATCCTACATCAGGGGGCGATTTTACAGCAGACTACCTGTATCCTTTCATTCTCAGCATACCTTCTTATTTTGAAAATAGTTTAATCATTCTTTTCCCTCACTCCAGGTTGTGGTTGTAGGTGGTACCCTTCTGTGGGAGGTTTCATTCATTGAGGATTAGTGACCTTAACCTTTTCTTGTAGATATGAGCTCTGATGCATACTGATGTCCTTAGCCATTATAAACCCGGCGCCACCTACATTCAGGTACAATATTTCACATTTCACCAGTGTTCCAATTTCATAGCTGATTCAGAAACCTCCTTGAAGGGCTCAAAATTCCCTTTCATCTCGTTTCAGAAATATTGCAAGAAACAGGGAACTACTGTCTACAGTCCCTCCTCTTGCCCTATTCCTGGCGGCGCCGGCGGGGTTCCCTTCTGGTGACACCGCCGTTACCGCTTCCACGTCAGGTCCCGGAAGAACATTGTTGGGGGAAGCCAGAATACTATGCTTATGAAATCTGCCATGTAAGTAAGAAGTGTTTGCAATAATTCAGGCACTAGGTCTACTCCGTAAAAAGGTTCTATTCGCACTACACTTGCACTCGTGTGACAGAAGCAAAAGCCATAAGCACTTCCCTGACCTGATGGAGGAAGCTTTAGACCGCATAACCGCCTCGTTGGCAGAATTGAAACTAGAACTAGAGGAAGGAAGGAGGGAAACAGCTAATTTGAAACGCACCATGTATGAAATGCAGGAAACCATTCAAACAGGGGAATCATCCAAAACCGTATTAGCTAGGAGCCCTAGTCCTTCTTGTATGCCCACTTTAGTACGGACGGGCTCACGGGAAGAGGACACACCAGATGAGGTGAACATTAAAATTGCTCCGCCCGAGCGATTTTTAGGTAACCCGAAACTATGCAGAGCATTTTTGACGCAATGTAATTTACATTTCATGGCAAAGTCTTCCCAATTCACGTCAGACTTGGCAAAGGTTCTATTTGTGATTTCCAACCTAGGAGGCGATGCGCTAGCTTGGGCTTCTCCACTTTTAGACAAGAATTCCCCCTTGCTAAAAAATTTTGAGGCGTTTATCGTGGAATTTAAGCGAATATTTGACAGAAGAATGAATGAACAAGCGAAGAAGATGGAACTGTTGACCTTGAAACAAGGCACGGCTGAGTTAACACAGTACATTTCCAAATTCAATCAGTTAATCATTGAATTAGACTGGCCCGAGGATGCTCAAGTCCCTATCTTTCTTATGGGCCTTCGGGACGAGATCAAAGATGCCCTACAGTACGTGTATCCACAACCTAGCACTATTCATGAACTGATAGATCTGGTGGTTCAGATAGATCAACGAAGGCTGGAGAAAAGAGGGGAAAGCAGAAGACTGGAATTTAAAAGTAACCCCACCAGACAGTTTGAACCAGCGTTGAACCCTAAATCCGGGAACATGGTTGTTCCGACCACCAAGAGAGGACCAGAGGTCCGAGAGTCCAGATTCAGAGGTCCCCTTTCTTCAGAAGAACGGGAGAGAAGAAAGAAACTGGGTCTTTGCCTCTATTGTGGCCAGTCTGGTCACTTACTAAAAGATTGTAAGCTGACAAAGAACCCGCCTGCATCCTCGGCGGTGGTTAAATTGGCCACACAAGAAGTTCGACCAACAGCCAACACCGAAAAACAGTCGGAAAACTAGTATGCTCGCGTCCTAAAGAAGGGGGGGATCCGGGCTTCGAAAACATCCCTTTCGAACATCTGGCGGCGTTGGTGGGCGATCATCTGGAGATTGAAGGAAGACTCTTGAATGTTTTTGATGGGCACGTAAAAATATTAATCGACTGCGGAGCTCCATTTAACTACATGGATGGGTCACTGGTGGAGGAATTAAATATCCAGAAAGTCAAGAAGAAGACCCCAGTGTTGGTCAGAGGAGTGGATGGAACCCTCATTCGATCCGGTGCGGTAACTGATCAGACCGAACTTATACTAATGACCATGGGAGAACATACTGAGTACGTTCAATTTGACATCATTGAATCACCCCGTTACAAAATCATTGTGGGTATGGATTGGTTGAAGACCCACAATCCCAGAATTGATTGGAAGAAAAGAACCATTACCTTTGAACCTGAGTTCTGTGGGGGATGTGGAATTCTGCGCCCAGAGGAAATTGCGGCTTTGCCATCAGATGAAGGGGAAGAACCTTCGGTTCATGTAATGGATATACCTCCGGAATACTTGTCTTTTGAGGATGTATTTAACCCAGTTGAAGCTAATGAGTTGCCCCCGCACCGACCTTATGACTGCGCCATAGAACTTGAGCCAGGAAGCCAGATACCTCACGGGAAGATTTATTCATTGTCCCCCCATGAGGAAACTGTTCTCCGGGATTATCTACGAGAGTCTCTGGAAAAGGGATTCATTCGCCCATCAAAATCTCCCGCAGGGGCACCAATTTTCTTTGTTGATAAGAAGGGAGGAGAACTCCGTCCGTGCATTGACTACGGAGAACTAAATAACATAACCATCAAGAACCGCTACCCCTTGCCTCTTATTCCCGATCTCATTGATCAGGTACGGGGAGCTGAACTGTTTACAAAGTTGGACCTTCGGGGAGCATACAATCTAGTGCGCATAAGAGCGGGGGACGAATGGAAAACGGCGTTTAAGACTAAATTCGGCCATTTTGAGTATCTAGTCATGCCTTTTGGTCTATGTAACGCCCCCGCTGCATTTCAGTTTTTTGTCAATGATATTTTCAGTGACTTGTTGGGCCAATCCGTTGCGATTTATTTGGATGACATCCTTATCTATTCGGATACGGAGAAACAGCACATTGAGCATGTGAAGGAGGTGTTGGCCCGGCTGAGGAAACATAAGCTATTTGCAAAACTGGAGAAATGCGCCTTCCATGTTAAGGAGGTCGAATATCTGGGTCATGTGCTACGCCCGGGACAGGTGGAGATGGATCACGGAAAAATAGCGGCAGTCATGGAATGGCCCAAACCCACTTCAGTGAAGGAGATTCAGCGTTTCTTAGGTTTTGCAAACTACTACAGAAGATTTATACCCAATTTTTCTGCTTTGGCTAAACCTCTCACGGATCTCACTAAGAAGGGGCGACCCTTTCATTGGACCACCATGGAAGAAACTGCCTTCAGAAAACTAAAAGATATCTTTTGCACAGCACCCGTACTGATTCAACCTAATCAAGAGAAAACCTTTTATTTGGAGACCGATGCTTCCAATACCTCTTTGGGCGGTGTACTGTCACAACGTGATGAGGCGAATATTTTGCATCCTATTGCCTATTTCAGTAAGAAGTTGTTACCAGCCGAAGTAAATTATCCCATCCTCGAAAAAGAACTCCTTGCTATCAAAGAAAGTCTTACTCACTGGAGGCATTACCTGGAAGGTACAACAATTCCTATAGAAGTATATACCGACCATCAGAACCTAGTGTACCTGAAAAACGTTAAATGCAAAAGTGCCCGGCATGCAAGGTGGACTCAATTTTTCGCCCGGTTCAACTTTCACCTTACTTACCGTCCAGGAGGACTGAATTCCAAGGCTGATGCTCTGTCCCGGTTACACACCAAAATTGAGCCAGCTGAAAGTTATGATCAACCTATCCTAAGCTCAAAAAACTTTGAGGCCCTTACTACTAACAACCTATCTATGTTGGATGATCTGAATATGATTCTCCCCAGAGAGGAAGCAGAGAGGTTGCTATCGCAAGGGCATCAGATCAAGGAGAATGGCAAGGGGCTCTGGACTTTTGATAACAAAATTGTGGTGCCCCCCCTGCATCAAAAATCTGTCTTGCAATGGTGTCATGATAGTCTGGCCGCAGGTCACCCAGGCCTTGATAAGACCTTGAAATTGATCGAACGGTCCTTTTGGTGGCCATCATGGAAGAAGGACACGGAACTGTACCTAAAAGACTGCGGAGTGTGCGCACAAGCTAAAGCCTCACGCCAAAGACCAGCCGGATTCCTGAAACCCCTTGAAATTTCCCCATGTCCGTGGAAGACCATAGCCATGGATTTCATAACAGACCTACCCAGAAGCCAAGGGAAGACGGTTATTTGGGTCACTGTTGACCTGTTTTCCAAGATGGTCCATTATGTGGCCCTGCCAAAGTTGCCCACAGCCGAAGAGCTAGTATCACTCTTTATTGAACACATTTACAGACTCCATGGTCTACCTTCTAAAATTGTCTCGGACCGTGGGTCACAATTCATTTCTAAGTTTTGGAAGGGGATAATGCAGTTGTGGGGAGTAGAACTGGGACTTTCCACTGCATACCACCCACAGACTGATGGTCAGACCGAAAGGAATAACCAGAGCTTAGAGCAATACCTAAGGTGTTACTTAACAGCTACTAACAAAAATTGGGCTATATTGTTACCTATGGCCGAGTTTGCATACAATAACATGGATCATTCCTCAACCAGAGTTAGTCCGTTTTATTGTAACTATGCAAGAAATCTCCGAATGATTCCTCCTTTGCCCCAGGAAGTAAAGGAGAGGGCAGATGTTCCCGCTGCTAATCAGTTGGCGGAACAGATCCATGACTTACAACGGAACATTCATTACCAATTAACAGAGGCCAAAAAGAAATATGAGACACAGGCAAATAAACATCGCCGACCTGCACCGGATTTGCAGGTGGGTGATTCAGTTTGGTTGTCTTCCAAGAACATTAAACTGCCAGGATTTAACCAAAAATTCAAACCTAGATTTTTGGGTCCATTCCACATTGAAGAAAAGATGTCTGACCTCACGTTCCGGTTGAAACTTCCCGCTCGATGGAAGATACATCCTGTTTTCCATGTTAATCTGCTCAAAAAAGCTCAACCCTCCACTAGAATCAGAAAACAGAATTTCAGTATTGAGCAGGAGAACATTCCCATACCAGATCAAATAATACAGAAGCGAACTCGGCAAGGAAGAACGGAGTACTTAACTTCATGGAGAGATTCCCCTGATTCGGAATGTTCATGGGAGACCAGGGCCACGCTTAGGAATGCTAGCTTGATTAAGGAATTTGAGGGGAGAGAGGGGGCTGAAGGGGGAGAATGTGTTACACCCCAGACCTCTGATTAGACATTAAAAAATAAACAACCATACCTACATGTAGGAAGTCACTTCCAATCCGTAGTTATTTCAGATTATTGTTCCACATTTAAGAAATGATTTCCAGCACCACAATACTGAAGTATCCCCCAGTCAGATCACTGCCTTGAAAGGAATATCATACATATATATAGTAAGGGTAGTTCCCCTCCGTAGTTATTTCAGAATATTGCTCCACATTAATAAAGTAATTTTTTCATCTCACTACTGAAGTAATTCCCCAGTCATCAGAAGACAGACTACACAGCACCCTCCCCTGCCCTTCAGCAAGACCATTGGCTCCAAGGATAAACAGACTGGACGAGCGTGGTGACAGGTGACGTCACGGCAACTGTCACCTCGCTTTTGCTTGAAGTCACTGAGCGAGTGACATCTCTCTACCGAGGCTCCGCTCGGTTCTCATGGAATCATCCTGAAACATTTCATGGTATACTACAGGAATCAGATTTTGAAGGTGAGCCACACCATTGTGGAGAACTATTACTCACGGATTGTTTACTCCCATCTCCGAGCCGTTTGTTTTTCGCCCTCTCCTTGATCCTGGGCCCGGGGTCAAATACGGGAGAGGATCGTTCGTGACGGGTTGGTCTCTGGGGAGGCGCAATCTGTCTTCGCCAGGTGTGGAGGGAAAACACCTTGACCGTAACTGTAAATAGTTCGTTGCCTTTTATTTGTTTTGGCTTTAAGACTTTACATTCATTTTTTTTTTTTTTAATCATCCCTGACGTGCTGACTAGAAGCACGCATCACGAGCAGAGCCACGGCGGCTACTCCTCTACATCGGTGTTAAAGAATTTCTGGGTGACAGATAGTCAGATAGGGTCATCCAGGGCGAGGGGGTAAGGCCGTTGTGAGGTAAAACTCTCTGCATGAGGAACCATTGAATTGGCGGTCATTGTACGGCCTTTGAGTGACTGCAGAGGAGAGACGCTACTCCCCCCAGTGGCGGTAAGGAGACACTGCAGCAGAGAGACACTTCTCGCCTTCGTCTACGTACATGGTCTTAGGCACGCATGCGCAACCAAGCAACGCTGCCTGTTGTCATCGGAGCCATCGGAAAGTGTCCCTTCAGTAGTTCGCCAGCTTTATCGTGGAATCTACAGCGGCTGGAGAGAAGGGTTCTCGAGACGCCTGGATTCGTCCAACACTACATCCTGCATCAGGAGGCGATTGCACTGCAGGCTACTTGTATCCTTTGATGTTCAACATTCATGTTTGAAAATAGTTTAACCATTCCTCTCCCTCCCTCCAGGTTGTAGTTATTAATGATACCCTTCTGTGGAAGGTTCCTTCTTTGAACCTTAGTGTCCTTAACCTACAGTTGAAGATATGAACTCTGATGCATAAAGAAGTCCTTAGCCTTTGATACCCGGCGCCACCAATATCCAGGTACCAGAGTTCATATTTTCCCAGTTTTATAATTGCATTCCTGACTCAGAAATTCCTTGAAGGACTCAAAAACCCCTTTCATCTCATTTCAGAAATATTGCAAGATTCAGGGAACTACCATCTACTATCCCTCCTCTTGCCTTATTCCTGGCGGCGCCGGCGGGGTTCCCTAATGGTGACACCGCCGTTACCGCTTCCACTTCAGGTCCCGGAAGAATATTGTTGAAGAAACTAGAACACCACGCTTATGAAACCTGTCTTGTGAGTAAGAAGTTTTTTACAATAATTCAGGCAGTTAGAACTACTCTGTAATAAGGTTCCATTTACATTAATCTATCACTCGCCTGACAATTTGACACCCCTAGTTATCTCTGGAGGGCCCTGCACGAGGCAGGCCAAGGGCGCTGAACTAGGGGTGTGTAT
>JASCRE010977950.1:267-10916 GCA_030264635.1 Desmognathus aeneus | reverse complement strand
TTTCTGGAAAGCTGAGAAAATGGCGATTTCAGAACTGCAAACCATTCGTTGATCCCATGCACAGAACAAAAGTTGCAACGATTTGTTTGGCAGCTTTTTTTTGCATTTTCTGAAAAAACGGAACATTTTCGCACATTTTTGTAAATTTTAGGCACCACCTATGTGGGATTCACAATTTTTTGGTGCCATTCGATTGCCCATCCTGTTAGAAGAAAAGGAGCCAAAAATGGCTGTGATTGGCCTAGCCAATCAAAAGTTACAGGCCTCTAACTGGGTGTACCACCAAACAGGCAAAAAACAGCTCAGCACAGGACAGGGCTATGTGTCAAAAATGCTCAGCAGCTTTAGGGTTAAACATACTCAGTTGTTTGAAACAATTTAATACCTTTGGAAGTTGTAAATATACAATTTTAATAAAAATTATATAATGATATAACCTATGTTCAAAAAGTTATAAATGATTTAGTGTCGTTTGGAAAGTTTAACATTTTTAAGTTTTAAATTGTTATTTTGAAATAGGTACACTAATATTAATTATAATAATTATAATATTAGCATAGTAATTAATATAATATTAAAATTGTAACCTTGTTTTTAAAAGTTCCAAATAGTTTAAAAGAATTGTAAAAAGGCATACATGGTATTGTTTGAAATAATTGTAAACATATTTTAAATAATTTTAACGAGTTATCAATATGATTCGGGGTGATCTAGCCATAGGTTACCCCTTTCAGGCGTTTCCCGACTCACCACTCGCCCCTCCCACCCCCCGCCACTATAAAATTTAAAATACACAGGCCACTTATCCATGCCGGTACTTGATGTGCCAGTGACCTGCCTGACCCGGCTCCCTTGGAGGGTTGATAAGCGTCAAAGATGTGACGAGTTCCCACACGACGCAGGAGACTATCACCGGCGATATAAATACATTAAATATGCAAGGGGGAGGAGCAGCAAAAAACATGTTTTCCTAGAGTGGAAAAAAACGAGCCGCCCTGGACCTGCAGAGGAGGCATGGCTGTAGCTGGATGCGGGAAGGGGCAGCTGGCGTGAGTGGTTATGAGTGCCTGATCCAGGTGTGTCCATTGACCAGCATTTGATGGAAGTTTGAACTTCTTTGTGTCATCGTAGCTTTCTTTCTCCATTGAAGTTGTTTCTCTAAGTCTACATCCCACCTCCCGTTGGAATGTGCTGGTACTTAGAAGGCCTGTACGCTTTGTCAGATGGTCAAGAGATTTATAAAAATTTACAGTTCCATTTTCTACATTTCCGCAATTTTTGTTGCTTGGAGAATAGAGTGTAGAAGCCCATACTGCCTGTCTCTGGGCTACAGAGAAGCATAAGCCAGCAGACCCTCAGGAGGCTTTCGATAGGCCCTCTGGAGACTCTCAAGAAGCCCTAAAGAAGTCCTCAGGAGGAATCAAGAACTCCTCAGGAGGCTATCGGAAGTCCCTGAGAAGGTTCACAGGAGGCCCTCAGAAGGTCCTCAGGAGGCTCTCAGGGGGCCCTTAAGAGGCCCTCAGAAAGCCCTCTGGAGACTCCCAGGAGCCTCTCAGGAGGCCTTCAGGAGCTCCTCGGGAGGCTCTCAGGAGGCCCTCAGGACGCTCTCAGGAGTCTCTGACGAGGCTCCCAGGAGGCTCTCAGAAGGTCCTCATGAGATTCCCAGGAGGCCCGAAGGAGCTCCATGGGAGGCTCTCAGGAGGCCCTCTGGAGGCTCTCAGGAGGCCCTCATGAGATTCCCAGGAGGCCCGAAGGAGCTCCACGGGAGTATCTCAGGAGCTCCTCAGGAGACTCCCAGGAGGTCCTCAGGAGGTCCTCAGGAGGCTCTCAGGAGGCCCTCTGGAGATTCCCAGGAAAGCCTCCGGTGCTCCTCAGGAGGCTCTCAGGAGGCTCTTGTGAAGCTCTTAGGAGGCCCTCAGCAGGTTCTCAGGAGTCCCTCAAAAGGTTCCCTGGAGTCCCTTAGAAGGTCCTCAGAAGGCCCTCAGGAGACTCCCAGGAGGCCCTTAGGAAGGCCTCCGGAGCTCTTCAGGAGGCCCTCAGGGGCCCCTCATGAGGCTCTCAGGAGGCCCGCTGGAGGCACTCTGGAAGCCATCAGGCGGCCTTCATGAGGCTCTTAGGAGACCTGCATCCTTTCTTTGATAGACCAAGTGTATGCCTACAGATAATAAAAAGGAAATTGTGAGATATTTAAATATCTACGAGTTGCATGGGAGTTCTGCTACAGACAGTATAGGTTAGAGGGAAGGGGGCTCCCATCTCTCAGGCGTGGGCTCAGAGTGGGTTTATCCGATTGGCCAACTCCAAGCCCAAGTAGTGCCAGCCAGATGCACCCCACAACTGCTCAGATTGCCCAGGGCACTAATACTGCCACTGGCCCTTACAATCTTCTTTGCAAGGGAACAATGGAATCCATTAGTACCCTCGGCAGACAGTTAACCCAACTGGTCACCACAATTAGGCACCTGCCCGGCTCATGCTCTAACGCTGGTGCAGAGGAAGGATTAGCGTCTCTCAGTGCTTGCACCAGGTGGCATTGACCACAGCTGGAGTACAGAGTCCCATCGCTGGCACAGGCAACACTATGGCATGTGGGCTGATGCCAGTGCACGCAGCAGCCTTTAGCCTTTGACGTGCCCCAGTAACTGCGACAGCCTCAGCTGTCCCATCCAGGGCTATTTCTGTCCAAGGTCACAGGCGGCCAAGCGCAGAGTGACTGACCTCACTCCTGCTGGCCACCAGCTCCGCAGCGGGCAGCTCCTGGGATTCTGCACACTCATGTGTTTGTCCAGCTCGTGCCAGGGCTGTCCTTGGCACATGGACCTGTGCAGAGTCACAGCCGATTGCATCACTGACCAGGCGATGGAGTACAGCCAAACTGCCCTCCTCGTCATTGTTGCCTCTCCTGGGTTCTCCCGAGGCCCCTCGCCCTCCTTCGTATTCCCTAGGGTGCTCCTTAGATCTCTTTCTCTCCACACCCCCTCTTGTTTCCCCTATCATTGCCCTCACCATCTCTTTCTCCAATCACCTTCCTCCCTGCCTTCCCCATTTCACATCCGTCTCCTTCTGCTTTCCCTTGGATAAGCAGGTTCTCTCTACCCAAACATTGGAGAAATATTAGCCACTATGGATTCAGGGAGCATATGTAGCATAGTTGATTTATCTGCAGCTTATCACCAAATAAAAGTTCATCCTGATTCTTACTATTTGACCTCTTTGATAACCCCGATGGGAGCATTTCAAAATAGAAGGATGCCGTTTGGGTTGGACTCAGCAGCATCCATTTCTCAGGGCACCATGAATTGGGCTTTTAAAGATTTGAGGAAACTCTTATTCGTTCAAGATTATATTTGGATTCATAGTGGTCACAATGAGAAATATTGTAGAGATGTTTTGACTAGGTTAAAGGGTATTGGTTTGACAGTAAAAAGCAAAAAATGTCAACTTGGAATGAATTCAGTTTCCTTAGCACTGATGCAAGTAAGATCGGCCTTGGTGCTGTTGTGAGCCTGACAATTAATTGAATTGAAGCAGTGATAGCGTTTGCATCACACATTTTAAGGTGTGCATGGTTCTCCGCAGTGGAAAAGGGAGGTCTTGCTGTGTACTGGGTGGTAAAACATTTTACGTTTTTATAAACATCTAAAGTTATTTTTGGTGTGGCCTGCCTTTTGAAATAGGAACAGATCATAAGCCATTAATACAAGCATGGGAGGGGAGGAATTGGTGTGAAACTTCAACAAAATTTGCTAAGTGGGTGGTAGGAGATTGTTAGGATATAATTTTGAGTTGGTTTTTCTTCCAGTCAAACAAATATATATTCTGGCTGCTTGTTTGTCCAGTCTTAAAATTCAGGCTGAGGATGGAGAATGTGATATGGATACAAAACCCTCTGTGGTGGTAGCGGCGGCGTGGATTAATGATACTGCTCTACCCAAGAGGAAAGGGATAGGGAAGAGTTATAGGATGCAGAACTCCAGGGGTTATATGATTATGTGGTTAATGGAGGGGAGAGGGTTTGGAGAATGACAATATGAAAAAGACATTTTAGAAAGTCAAGGAAGGTTTGCATCTGTGTGATAGTAGAGTATATCAAGTTTAGGTCATTCCCCCTACTTCATTAAAAGAAAGCTTAATCACTTTGGCCCATGAAGGGCATGGAGTAAACATTGACCAAAGGAAGGTGCAGTAATATTTTTGATGGCCTGGTATAGCTGTTGATGCCAATAGAAGGGGTCAGAGACTGTGAAAAGTGTGCCAATTCAGACAAAAGTTGGTAACTGGAGAAGTGGGTATAATTCCAAGAGAATGTCCCTGCAGGGTTGGGGAACGGTTTGCCAGTGATTTCATGGGTCATTTTGCAAAGTTGGGTAAATATAAAGGTATCATAGTTTTAGTTGATTATTATAGTAACTGGATAATTGTCACGCTGGTAGTGGATATTACAACGGTGACAGTCAAAAATGTTCTCAAAGAGAGAGAGTTCCAAAAGAACTGGTATTGTACAATGGAGTGCAATTGATGTTGGATTTGATGGGGGGAATTTTAAGTCTTGCTATTAAACATATCAAAACACTATTGTATTGTCCGAGAACAAACGGGTTAGTTGAAAGGTTAAATCGCAGTTAGCCATAGGTAATGGAAAGGATTGGGAGAGTGAGTTGAATGGTAGACACTGCGCATATTCTATGACACCACAATCTACAATGGGAATATTATCTTTTGTGTTGTTAAAAGAAAGAGAACCTTGTTCAAAGTTAGCTCCAGCGTGGTTGGGGTTAAATAGCACTGGCATAGTTGATAAATAAATTGTGAAGGGAAGGGTAGTGGAAGAACAAGAAAAGTACAAGAGATAGTTTGAAAAGGACCACAAATGTGTAATGAAAAAGTTTGAATGTGTTGATCGCGTGATGGTAAAGGAACAAAATGGTTGATGGCCCAAAATTCACTGGTCTATTTGTAATAAATGGAGAGGGAAAGAATGTGGTTATTTTGGAGGATGGACAGATGTGGTCAATGGGCAAAATTGTTCATGCAAGCCCTGGAAGTAGGTGTATTGGGAGGAAGGGAGGGGAGGAGGATATTGAAAACTGGGTTAGAAGTTGTGGAAGAGAAAGGGTGGGACCAGAGTATCTAAGTGACTATTTTCTTGAGTAGTTGTATTGTATTATTATTTCTTCAATGCTGATTTGAACAGATGTTTTGTTAAATCTCATACTGCCTGTGTCTGGACTACAGAACAGCGCAGCCCAGTAGACATATAGATGCACCGCCGGAGGCCCTCATCCTTGCCTTGACAGACCAAGTGTATGCGTGCAGATTTTTAAAAAGAAATCGTTAAACATTTAAATATATACGAGTTGCATGGGAGTTCTGTTACAGTCAATGCAGGTTAGTGGGTGTGGTCCCGTCTCTCAAGTGTGGGCTCCATTATCTGAAATGCCCACTCCGAGCCCAAGTAATGCCAGCCAGACACACCCCACAGATGGCCCAGGGCACTAATACTGTTATTGCCCCTTACAGTTGTCTTTACAGGGAACAATGGAATCCATTAGTGCCCTCAGCAGATGGTTAACTCAACAGGTCAGCACAAGCAGGTAATTGCCCAGCTCATGCTTTAACGCTGGTTCGAAGGAAGGATTAGCATCTATTAGTGCCAGCACCGGGTGGCAGTAAGCATGGCAGTGGCACTTGTAACGCTATGACATGTGGGCCGATGCCAGTGCACGTGGCAACCTTTAGCCTTTGACTTGCCCCAGTGACCGCGACCGCCTCAGCCGTCCCATCCATGCCTATTTCTGTCAAAGCCCACAGGCTGCCAAGTACTCTGACTGGCCACCAGTTCCGCAGCGGGCAGCTCCTGGGATTCTCCACACTCATGTGTTTGTCCAGCTCATACCACGGCTGTCCTTGGCACATGGGCCTGTGCAGAGTCACAGCCCATTGCATCACCTACCAGGCAGCGGAGAGAAGTCTAAGTACAGCCAATGCGGAGGCAGACACTGCCCTTCTCTCTATTGTTCTCGCTATTGTTGCCTCTCGTGGATTCTCCTAGGCCCCTGGCCCTCCCTCATATGCCCTATGGTCCTCCCTAGACCTCATTCTCCTCTCACTCTCTCTTGTTTCCTCTATCATTGCCCTCCCCATCTCTTTCTCAAATCACCCCCCCTTGACTTCTTCCCTATTTTGTTCTTCTAGCCCTATCATTGAATCTGAAATGCTTCCCATTCTTTCCCTTGCTAATCCTTCTTGCTCCCACTCTGAACCTCATCCTTCCCCATTGTCTATTCTCTCCTTCTTCAGCTTCTCACTGCCCTCTTTATTCACTCTCTCCGCACTGCCTCATTCCCTGCACTCTATACATGCTATCCTTCTCGCCTTCCTCAAGAAGCCTTCCTCTGCCGCAGCCCTTCCTGCTATTTTTATCCCCTACTCTCTCCAGCATTTTCTTTCCAAAATCTTTGAACAAATTGTTTACATTCAACTTTTCCACTTTCTTCATATTTATTTCTTCTCCATTCCAGTTTCCGTGCTGCTTGCTTCACAGAGACCGCTCTCCTCCATGTCACCCATCATTTGACCTCTGTCTGCCCCATAAATCCTCTCTCCTTATCCGACCTGATCTTTCTGCTGAATTATTCCATCGTTCTGTCTACTCTCCTGTCATTCGGCATCGCTGTATCTGGTCTTTCTTGGTTTGCCTCCTAGCCCTCTGACCAGACTGTTAAAAAGTCAGGACTCCATTAATGTCAACACCAGGAGTTTATTCCACAGACAGAAGATACATCCTCAAACAACAGCCATGGGACAGCAACTGCCCAGGAGAATTAGTTTAGACCAAAACATTCCAAGAGACAAATGATGCAGGAGAAAAGGGGAAAAAGGGAAAGAGAGAGAACAAGATATAACACACACCTGCTTTGTTTCCTGGTCTGTCTCTTCTTCTGCTCCCCATCCTCTTCCGTTTGGTGTCCCTGAAAGCTCTGTCCTTTGCACCATAGGTGTCGTGAGGCGGGCGGAAGAGAGCAAGGGGGATAAAACCCCGAGCCTCCTGGCAATAGCTGTGGATGAAAAGAATGGAAAATGTACTCTGCGCAGCAGTAACCTTAACGGCAGACAAACCCTCCAACTGGCAATTCCGCAAGCAACTCACGACATGGCTGTTCGACAAATACCACTGAACAATACTTTCCCACCTGATGTAACTACTTGTTTGTCCATGCACCTGCCACACTGGCTGAATTTCAGTGCAAACGCCTACGCATTGTACCTGCGACTGTAACCTGCCTTCCAAGCAGCGCCCTGCTTCCCCGGGGCTTGGGCGCTATACAAGCAAAATAAATAAATAAATAAATAAATAGTAGCAATAAAAGTGTGCTTAAAATGTAATAAATTCCTGGGAGCCTGGGCTGTAGCCCCGAGTCTCTTGAAAACCGGCAAACGCCCTTTTCTTCTCATTTTATACCTGGTTTCTGGCTTTCCTAATCAAGGCTCCATCTTGACCCGTCTAAGAAGCAGATTCAATTTTTTCCCTCTTTTTTCTCTTCCCACTTGCATCCTCTGTCTTCTCAAGCTTGCAACCTTGGGGTCATCTTCGGCTCTGAGCTTTCTTTTTCTCACTTCACTTCTTCTACTGCTCGCTACTGTCACTTTCACCTTTGTAATCTTCAAAAACTGTGTCCCTCTCCTACCGTCCCTGCTTCAGAACTCCTCATTTCATTGTCTAGTATTTTCTACATGTCCCCTCTCGCCCTCTATGCGTCCCCTCCAGCTACTAATTCTTTTGTTATTCTGATCCTAAGTCAGTGCTTGAAATGGGGAAAGAAGAAGTTATGTTATGTTATGTTACGTGGTATTTATATAGCCCCTGAGACAGCAATTGCCATTTGTCGGAGCTGCTCTTCAACCGCACCTGTGGAAAAGGGAGACAAAGGGGGCAGATATCCAGGTTCTGTGCATTTAAAAACCTTGATGTGGATGAGACCTGTGCTATAATCGTCTAATTTTCTAAGTCCTAGTGGCTGATTGAGATGTGAATAGATATGAATATGAATATGAATGTGGTTATGGACCTAAGCCTTGGCCCAATGGCGATAAGCTGGAGCAGTAGACGGGCCTAACAGAACTAACATCCACAACATTATACCTGTATTAGGCGAAACAATGTACAACACCCGCACCCCCCGATCAGGACACACTGTGCAGCCATGACACCGCTGCCGGGTCCGTCACGGCCTCTTGCCGGGCTCCTTCACCGGGGACACACATGGCGAGCATCTGCTGCTGCCCGGCCCCATGTGTGGTCCGCCAAGAGCAGGAGTGAAAATCGTAGGCACCAGTAGGTGCGCTACCTCTATGTGAAGTGCGATATAGCCTCCTACCTTCCGGACACCCAGAAAGACCAGGCAAATCCATGTGCTCCCCTTCCCCGCCTGATATGTCAGTAGGTCTTGCCGAGTCCCCTTGGCAGGGCCAGGCTGATAACCTTGGTGAGGTTCGCTCCTCCCACCCCCACCCAGGACCGTGGTATACCAGGTCCTTTCCCTACAGCAGCGTATATATTGCGGGTACAGTGCGTATACAGTATACAATACATACCGTGGATACAGTGCAGATACAGTGCAGGTACAGTATAGTTAACTACAGTAACAGTTATTACGTTTACCGCAATGATTATCACATTAGAGTTGTTTGTTATCACATTGCATTGGCTACAGCTGTTGTAATTAAACTCACAACTTTTGGGGGCGGACGCAGCTAAAGAGTGAGCAATAGGTGCTCTAGCCTGTATATACCTGTGTTGTATAAGACTAGAGAACCATGCATAGATGAGCTACAGAACAGCAAAGAAATGTTTAGGCATATACACAGTTAATAGATAAATACATACCGATATAATTACAAAATGAGGTTAGTCCTGGGGAGCATAGTCAGACAGTATGTGAGCATTAGCATTGTAATATTTGGTCCTAGGAGACCCAAAGGAACTGACCTGAGGGCGGTCCACCCCAATTTTGTAGCAGTTGCCCCTCTTACCACCTCGCTAACAGCCTCAGTAACAGCCGTGTCGTCCTTAGAAGTCCGTCCTTGGAAGGTCCGGCCGCCAATGGCTAGAATGCCATTCCTCCATTGCTATATGTTTAACTCCCTCCCGCCCAACCTTTCCATCCAATCCCTGCCTCCCCCACCTTGTCCACACCCCTTGATTGTCCTAAGCCCTCCTCCCCCGCTCCACCATGCTGCACGAGGCCTGTAGGCCGTGCTAGGTGAATCCTACCTCATCCTGTGGGGAAATGTGCCTGGAAGCCCTCGCTAGCCTGAAACCACTCACCAGCCCTCCTGTTGCTTCCGGCTCAGAGAGTATTCTCTGTGGTGGCTCTCGTCAATCCGTAGGGCCCTGCACCAAAAAAGTCTGCTTTAATTATAGTTATCACACAAGAAGTTCCAGCTCTCAGGGGGCAAAATCGAGTAGTGCCGTCTCTCAGATCCGGAGACACCCCCCCATTTCAAGCACTGTCCTAAACTCTAGAATGCCCTTTTTCTTACACACCTCTTCAGCCTATTTGATTTCTTCAAATCTCTTCTTATAGGTACAGACTAGTGCCAGAATGACTCCAGTTTTTTAAAAATTCATATTAAAAACTGAATTAGTACCTTAAAATGCACTATTTCTTATTGCAAGAGCCCTTTTGATTTTGCAGTTTTCTTGACCCCTCCTTAGCTCTGCAGGTTTGTTCTAAAATTGCTTAGTTTTTCTGATAGAGTGAGAGTGTTGCAGCCCAAGGGTGCAGGCGCAGTGGCGGGCCCCTGCAGTGGTGCTTTTGCATTGCCCTGAACAGACATTGACTTCACCTGGCCACTCATATGGGTGAGAGGCTCAGAGGCCTAGTCAGGGGTCAAGTTCTAAAAAACTCCTTAGGGGGACACCAGTAATTGACCATCAAACCAGCTGTGACATCACAGCGGAAGTGATGTCACAACTGGCATGCCATTGCGCCCACCAAAAAAAGTGTAGACAGCAAATACCATAAACCCCCCCCCCATTCTTTTGCAAAGTACATTTTTTTTAACTCTCTGCATTGCCTTGTCTATCAGATGTCTTCCAGTCTCTTTGCTTTATCATCTTCCTAGATGGTTCTTTCTCATCTTGTTTCTCTTGTGTACCTTTATTTTTTTAAGCCAATTATGGGACTTAAGCTTGTTAGCAAGGCCGGATTTACAATTAGGCAAAGTAGGCAGTTGCCTACGGGCGCCACACCACAGGGGGGCGCCATGCCCGCGGCGCATGCCATGTGTGTTGTTTTTTTTTTACTGGGCAACATTTTTTTTGTCACGTAAAAATTGCAAAAAATATGTTGCTCGATAATGCAGAGAAAGCTGGGAGGTGGGATATGGGGGAAGGCCAGGCCACGGAGTGGAGGCTGGGGAGGAGCCAAAGAGCCGAGAGGAAGTCTCACTGGCAGTCTGGCACAATCAGGAGACCACTGTCTGCTCAGGTGTCTTCGTGCCAGCGCTCCTCCAAAATCAAACAAAGAAGCCGAGTCACCACCCCTGGCCTGGTCACATACACAGTTGCCACATACAGCTACAGGCAGTAGCTGTGGGACCATGTGCAAATCATGGGCAAATGTGATTTGCACATGGTCCCTTAG
>JASCRE010966893.1:0-10992 GCA_030264635.1 Desmognathus aeneus | reverse complement strand
CGAGTCGCACCAGAAGGCGACGAGGATATCGGCGGATGGCGACAGTATGCCCCCGTCCCATGGGCCCAGGCTTCAAGGGATGCCGAGCATGGAAGGCTCGAACCAAGGCAGGCACGTGAACGACAGCGGCCTTCTCCCACGAGCGGTCAGCAGGGTCATAACCCTTCCAATCTAGCAGGTACTGCAAGGTGCCTCTGCAAATGCGTGAGTCAAGAACGTGATGTACCTCATATTCCAGGTGGCCGGAGCGGACAACGGATGTAGGTGGTTTAGGACCACGATGGAAGGCATCGAAACGCAACGGCTTCAAGAGTGAAGTATGAAACGATGATTGGACCCGCCACTTCTCCAGTAACTGCAAACGGTAGGTCACAGCATTAAGCTTGGCAATGACAGGAAAAGGACCTACATAGCGCATCCCTAGCTTTCTTGGTCCCATAATGGAAAGATTAGAGGAAGAAAGCCAAACCAAATCACCGACTTGGTATGAGGGTGCCGCCTGTCTGTGTTTGTCAGCTTCCTTCTTCATGAGAATCTCAGAACGTTCCAAATTTTTCTGAACCGTAACTTGAACTTCTTTTAGACGACGCAGGTGGTCATCTGCTGCTGGTACAGACACTGAAGGAGGGTGAAACGTGAGAGCCCTGGGATGCCTAGCGTACAGACAATAGAAAGGTGAAGTATTAGTGGCCGAATGAGTAGCGTTATTAATAGAGAATTCTGCGAGGGGTAAGTAAGAAACCCAATTGTCTTGCTTCTGGTTGACATAGGTTCTCAAATAAGTCTTGAGAGTGCGCTGAACGCGTTCCGTTTGTCCATTGCTCTGTGGGTGGTAACCGGAGGACATGGCACGACTCATACCCAAAGACGAACAAAGAGCTGTCCAAAAACGAGAAATAAATTGCGAACCACGATCAGAGACAATGGTAGCTGGTAATCCATGTAAACGAAAGACTTCTCGTAAAAATATATCGGCCAGCCTTTTGGCTGAAGGAAGAGCTGGTAGGGGTACAAAGTGTGCCATCTTGGAATAAGAGTCAACTACTGATAAAATGCAAGAGCAGCCTTCGGACTTGGGCAACTCCACCACAAAATCCATTGAAATCACTTGCCATGGTAACTCTGGTACTGGCAGAGGAACAAGTGGTCCTGCTGGCTTACCAACCCTGTCCTTGGCTTGAGCACACAACGGGCAGGCTGTAACATATTCCTGAACCTCATCCTTCATCTTGGGCCACCAATACAGCCGTTTGAGTAACTGCAAGGTTCCCTGAACCCCACGATGACCTGCTGCAGGATTATCATGGCATGATGAAAGGGCATCCCTACGCTCTTGGGGTTCTGAAAGAACCAACCGGTCTTTATAATGCAGTACATTGTCAATGAGTGAAAAATCCTTCTTCTGTAAAAGGGACTGATCCGGACCTGCTATTTGGTTCTTGAACCTTTCCCAATCCATAAGTCCGCCGACTATAGGCACTTCTGGACCAAAAAATGATGGAAAGGGCACTGTATTATCAACATCCGATACATAGCGACGTGATAACGCATCGGCCACTATATTCTGTGACCCTGGAATGTAAGTGATTTCAAAATCATACTGTGCAAGAAAAAAGGCCCATCTGGCCTGACGGCTGTTACGACAATCAAGAGAGCGGAGGACGCTCAAATTCTTATGATCCGTCCGTATAGTAAAGCGAT
The DNA here is from genome assembly GCA_030264635.1 of Desmognathus aeneus. Classification (NCBI taxonomy): domain Eukaryota; kingdom Metazoa; phylum Chordata; class Amphibia; order Caudata; family Plethodontidae; genus Desmognathus; species Desmognathus aeneus. The sequence goes on along the minus strand of JASCRE010966893.1, from coordinate 9,291 downwards.
GTCTGGCTCCCAATAAATGATGTCTCCACTCCGAAAGAGCTGATTTGACCGCCAGTAGCTCCTTTTCTATAGTGGAGTAGTTGCGCTCCGCTGGCCTCAATTGTCTAGAATAAAAAGCCACAGGATGTTCCATAGAATCAGAGAGCGATGTTTGGATAAGCACCGCGCCAAGGGCTAGATCTGAAGCATCGGTCTCAACCACAAAAGGTAGTTGATCATCAGGAGTGACGAGAATGGGGGCCGTGGTAAAAAGTTCCTTCAATCGTACGAAACTTTCCTGAGTTTCTTTACCCCACACATATGGGGTGTCCTTACGAAGAAGTTTGGTTAGCGGAGCGACCCACCCTGCAAAATCCTTGATAAACTTCCGATAGTAGTTAGCTACGCCTAAGAACCTTTGCATAGCTTTGACAGACATAGGAGGTTCCCAACCAAGGATAGCTGTAACCTTCTTAGGATCCATTTGGAATCCTTCAGGTGATAAAACGAAACCCAGATAGTCAACACTGTTGGAATGAAAAACACATTTTTCTGGCTTGCTGAGTAGTTTATTCTGTGCCAAACGTTCTAACACTTCGATGGTATCCTTGGTGTGTTGTTCCGAGGATTTGGAAAAAATCAATATATCATCAAGATACACTATGACCGATGACATAAGCAAATCCGAAAATATAAAATCCATAAAACGCTGAAAAACTGCAGGAGCGTTAACCAGACCGAATGGCATTACTCTGTATTCGAATAAACCGAATGGGGTACGGAATGCCGTCTTCCACTCATCCCCAGGATGGATGCGCAATAGATGGTACGCGCCCCTCAAATCGATCTTAGTGAAAATGGAGGAACCAGATACAGCATTGAGTATATCGTTAATGAGCGGTAACGGATACCTGTCTCTGATGGTAACTGCGTTAAGACCTCGGTAATCGATACACGGGCGTAAATCACCCGTCTTTTTTTCCACAAAAAAGAGCGGTGCTCCGGCGGAAGAGTAAGATGGAACGATCAAACCTTGTTCCAAATGTTCATCCAAATACTGTCTTAGTACTCTCCGTTCCTTGGGAGATAGACTGTACATTCTCCCAAAAGGAACATGCGCGTTGGTTTCCAATTCAATTCGACAATCTTGTTGTCGATGGGGTGGCAATGGTTTGCTGTTGTTATCCGCAAACACTTGGGCATATTCTTGATACTCCTTGGGAATGGTCAGACTGACTGTTTGTCGTGCTGATTCTGCATCAGGTAGAGTCCACGCGCTAGATGACCAGGCAGTTTCATGAAAACAATTCTTAAAACAGAAGGCTGAATGAAACATAACAGTACCTAGTTCCCAATTGACAAAAGGGTTGTGCTTACGGAGCCAGGGTAATCCGATAATGAGAGCGCTATGGGGTGATTTAATACAGTTCCATGATATGGACTCACGGTGTTTGCCCAGAATGAGAGTTGTTGGAACTGTTTGCCAAATAAGTGGACCTGAAGAGATGGGAGTGCCATCCACCGTTTGTACTGCTGTGGGAACGGTTCTTTTGACCAAAGGAATACCTTTCTGAGAGGCCCATTCAGTATCAATAAATAGCCCCGCTGCTCCACAATCTAGTAAAGCTATAACTTCAATGGGTTCCTGGCCTACCCAGGTAATCAGTACCTTAAGATATAGCATAGATTCGTCCGCATTTGAGTTTGCATTAAGAAGAGGACCTAGTTGACCACCCGCAGTTGGGTCCAAACTTAACTGCGGGTGCTGGAGTTTCCCCCTGACTTACGTGGAGGACAGATAGGGCAATCCTTTATAAGGTGTGCCGCAGAACCACAATACAAACATAATCCCTTTGTCCTTCTCTTTTGTCTTTCTTCCTCTGACAACGGACCCCTAGCTACATCCACCTGCATAGGTTCTTCCACATTTTCCGACTTGTTAAAGTCCGCAGCACGAATGGAACGTGGATGTGTTTGAACGGCTCGACGTTTTTCAGTCTTACGTTCTACTAAGCGGAACTCAATCGAGAGGGCCAGATCCATCATGTCGGTCAGAGTCTTTGGTCTGGCTACCCGAGCCAATTCATCCTTAATTTCTTCCTTTAACCCACGACGGAAAAGAGGAAGTTGTACATTTTCTGCCCACTTAGTTTCTGTAGCCAAATTCTTGAATGTTGTAATATAAGTGAGGACGTCTCTGTTTCCCTGAGAACAGTCTAATAGAGCTTCTTCAACTGAATACGTACAACGTTCCCTGGAAAACATCTTGGTAAATGCTGCCTCAAATAATGTGAGATCTGCCAGTATGGGGTCATTGTTTAACACAAAAGGGTTTGCCCAGGCTAAAGCATTTCCCGCGCAATGACTAATGATAAATCCCACTTTGGCCTTATCATTGGAAAAATGTTCAAGACGAAACAAAAACTGGACCTTACAGGCCATTAAGAATTCTTTAAGCTTCTTGGGCTCTCCGGAGAATTTCTCAACTGCTGCTCCCATAGGAGCTGACTCTACTATAACGGATGGGCGAGCATCAATGGCCCCTCTAAGAGCTGCATTTTCTACCTTAACCTCCTGTAGCTGCAGATTTAACTGTTGTATTGCGGCTGTTAATTCAGCCGCGGTAGCCATGATTGGTTTTAAGGCCTTTCAGTCTGTAATGCAGCTCTTACCTGAACTCTTCTTTTGGCGTTGGCCGCGCTTATGATGCTTGCACCATACGTTAACTTGAAAGACTCACCAAGTGAATCTGGTTCAAGGCACCGCAGGTAAGGAGGAAAAGCCAGCGGCATAAAAACCTCCGGAATTACTGGGAAGCAGAAACCTCGGACCTGAGTGACAATTAGGACCTTTCCCTTACAACTACGATAAAACTAACCAGGAACCTAGGACCACCTTGCCTAAACAGGAACCTGGGAGCTGACTAGGAAACCTTAACAGGAAACAAGGAAGGGGGAAACAACTAAGCGGTGCCTGAACTACGGAAAACCAATGATGAAAACCTAGAGGGAACGCGGAAGGAATCACAAGGAAGAAGGGAGGAACAAGAACGAGGGAGAAACAGGGACAAAGGAATAGGAAGACACAAGCAACTGGATACTTAGCAAGATAGAAGGCCTGAAGAGCAGAGACGAGGCCGGAATTCAACGAGACGCCGAAAGCAGGGATAGGGAACGTAGACCTGACGAACCTAACTCACTGAAAGGCAAGGGAGGATAGAACGGAAGGCGTCTTAAAGCCGAGCCTGCGCACGAGCTGACGTCGGCCGAGCGTGCGACGTGAACTGGCGTGAACCAAGCGGCCATCTTGGAATGGGCAACAGAATCAACAACAAAGCGTGCCGCTATCCTAGATGAGGAAGGACGGATAGACGAGTCGCACTAGGAGACGGCGAGGGTAGCAGCGGATGGCGACAGTATGCCCCCTCCCCATAGGACCCGGTTTCCGGGGGTGCTTAGCTTGGAACGCACGAACTAGCGCGGGAGCGTGCACATCATTGGCCTTTTCCCACGAACGATCAGCCGGGCCATAACCCTTCCAATCAAGCAAGTACTGCAAATTGCCTCTGCAAATGCGAGAGTCAAGAACTTGACGCACCTCGTATTCCAGATGACCGGACCGAACAACAGGCGTGGGAGGTTTGGGAGTGCGATGGAAGGAATCAAAACGCAACGGTTTCAGAAGAGACGTGTGAAACGATGAGTGCACTCGCCACTTTGCCGGTAGCTGAAGACGGTAGGTAACAGCATTAAGCTTGTTGGTGACGGCAAAGGGACCTACAATAACGCATACCAAGTTTTCTTGGTCCCATAATGGGAAGATTAGAAGAGGAAAGCCAAACCAAATCACCAATTTGGTAAGAGGGATCCGCTTGTCTGTGTTTGTCCGCTGCCTTTTTCATAAGAACTTTGGAATGTTCCAAATTCTTCCGAACCTCAATCTGAACTTCTTTAAGGCGACGCAAATGTTCATCTGCTGCAGGCACAGATACTGCAGGAGGGTGGAAAGTTAGGGCTCTGGGATGCCTAGCGTATAGACAATAGAAAGGAGAAGTGCCAGTGGCCGAATGGTTAGCATTATTAATAGAGAATTCTGCCAGAGGTAAATAAGAAACCCAATTGTCTTGTTTCTGGTTGACATAGGTCCTCAAATAAGTCTTAAGAGTGCGCTGAACGCGTTCCGTTTGTCCATTGCTCTGTGGATGGTAGCCGGAGGACATGGCACGACTCATACCCAAAGATGAACAAAGAGCTGTCCAAAAACGAGAAATAAATTGCGAACCTCGATCAGAGACAATGGTAACTGGTAATCCATGTAAACGAAAGACTTCTCGTAAAAATATATCGGCCAGCCTCTTGGCTGAAGGAAGAGCTGGTAGGGGTACAAAGTGTGCCATCTTGGAATAAGAGTCAACTACTGATAAAATGCAAGAGCAGCCTTCGGACTTGGGCAACTCCACCACAAAATCCATTGAAATCACTTGCCATGGTAACTCTGGTACTGGCAGAGGAACAAGTGGTCCTGCTGGCTTACCAACCCTGTCCTTGGCTTGAGCACACAACGGGCAGGCTGTAACATATTCCTGAACCTCATCCTTCATCTTGGGCCACCAATACAGCCGTTTGAGTAACTGCAAGGTTCCCTGAACCCCACGATGACCTGCTGCAGGATTATCATGGCATGATGAAAGGGCATCCCTACGCTCTTGGGGTTCTGAAAGAACCAACCGGTCTTTATAATGCAGTACATTGTCAATGAGTGAAAAATCCTTCTTCTGTAAAAGGGACTGATCCGGACCTGCTATTTGGTTCTTGAACCTTTCCCAATCCATAAGTCCGCCGACTATAGGCACTTCTGGACCAAAAAATGATGGAAAGGGCACTGTATTATCAACATCCGATACATAGCGACGTGATAACGCATCGGCCACTATATTCTGTGACCCTGGAATGTAAGTGATTTCAAAATCATACTGTGCAAGAAAAAAGGCCCATCTGGCCTGACGGCTGTTACGACAATCAAGAGAGCGGAGGACGCTCAAATTCTTATGATCCGTCCGTATAGTAAAGCGATGTCTGGCTCCCAATAAATGATGTCTCCACTCCGAAAGAGCTGATTTGACCGCCAGTAGCTCCTTTTCTATAGTGGAGTAGTTGCGCTCCGCTGGCCTCAATTGTCTAGAATAAAAAGCCACAGGATGTTCCATAGAATCAGAGAGCGATGTTTGGATAAGCACCGCGCCAAGGGCTAGATCTGAAGCATCGGTCTCAACCACAAAAGGTAGTTGATCATCAGGAGTGACGAGAATGGGGGCCGTGGTAAAAAGTTCCTTCAATCGTACGAAACTTTCCTGAGTTTCTTTACCCCACACATATGGGGTGTCCTTACGAAGAAGTTTGGTTAGCGGAGCGACCCACCCTGCAAAATCCTTGATAAACTTCCGATAGTAGTTAGCTACGCCTAAGAACCTTTGCATAGCTTTGACAGACATAGGAGGTTCCCAACCAAGGATAGCTGTAACCTTCTTAGGATCCATTTGGAATCCTTCAGGTGATAAAACGAAACCCAGATAGTCAACACTGTTGGAATGAAAAACACATTTTTCTGGCTTGCTGAGTAGTTTATTCTGTGCCAAACGTTCTAACACTTCGATGGTATCCTTGGTGTGTTGTTCCGAGGATTTGGAAAAAATCAATATATCATCAAGATACACTATGACCGATGACATAAGCAAATCCGAAAATATAAAATCCATAAAACGCTGAAAAACTGCAGGAGCGTTAACCAGACCGAATGGCATTACTCTGTATTCGAATAAACCGAATGGGGTACGGAATGCCGTCTTCCACTCATCCCCAGGATGGATGCGCAATAGATGGTACGCGCCCCTCAAATCGATCTTAGTGAAAATGGAGGAACCAGATACAGCATTGAGTATATCGTTAATGAGCGGTAACGGATACCTGTCTCTGATGGTAACTGCGTTAAGACCTCGGTAATCGATACACGGGCGTAAATCACCCGTCTTTTTTTCCACAAAAAAGAGCGGTGCTCCGGCGGAAGAGTAAGATGGAACGATCAAACCTTGTTCCAAATGTTCATCCAAATACTGTCTTAGTACTCTCCGTTCCTTGGGAGATAGACTGTACATTCTCCCAAAAGGAACATGCGCGTTGGTTTCCAATTCAATTCGACAATCTTGTTGTCGATGGGGTGGCAATGGTTTGCTGTTGTTATCCGCAAACACTTGGGCATATTCTTGATACTCCTTGGGAATGGTCAGACTGACTGTTTGTCGTGCTGATTCTGCATCAGGTAGAGTCCACGCGCTAGATGACCAGGCAGTTTCATGAAAACAATTCTTAAAACAGAAGGCTGAATGAAACATAACAGTACCTAGTTCCCAATTGACAAAAGGGTTGTGCTTACGGAGCCAGGGTAATCCGATAATGAGAGCGCTATGGGGTGATTTAATACAGTTCCATGATATGGACTCACGGTGTTTGCCCAGAATGAGAGTTGTTGGAACTGTTTGCCAAATAAGTGGACCTGAAGAGATGGGAGTGCCATCCACCGTTTGTACTGCTGTGGGAACGGTTCTTTTGACCAAAGGAATACCTTTCTGAGAGGCCCATTCAGTATCAATAAATAGCCCCGCTGCTCCACAATCTAGTAAAGCTATAACTTCAATGGGTTCCTGGCCTACCCAGGTAATCAGTACCTTAAGATATAGCATAGATTCGTCCGCATTTGAGTTTGCATTAAGAAGAGGACCTAGTTGACCACCCGCAGTTGGGTCCAAACTTAACTGCGGGTGCTGGAGTTTCCCCCTGACTTACGTGGAGGACAGATAGGGCAATCCTTTATAAGGTGTGCCGCAGAACCACAATACAAACATAATCCCTTTGTCCTTCTCTTTTGTCTTTCTTCCTCTGACAACGGACCCCTAGCTACATCCACCTGCATAGGTTCTTCCACATTTTCCGACTTGTTAAAGTCCGCAGCACGAATGGAACGTGGATGTGTTTGAACGGCTCGACGTTTTTCAGTCTTACGTTCTACTAAGCGGAACTCAATCGAGAGGGCCAGATCCATCATGTCGGTCAGAGTCTTTGGTCTGGCTACCCGAGCCAATTCATCCTTAATTTCTTCCTTTAACCCACGACGGAAAAGAGGAAGTTGTACATTTTCTGCCCACTTAGTTTCTGTAGCCAAATTCTTGAATGTTGTAATATAAGTGAGGACGTCTCTGTTTCCCTGAGAACAGTCTAATAGAGCTTCTTCAACTGAATACGTACAACGTTCCCTGGAAAACATCTTGGTAAATGCTGCCTCAAATAATGTGAGATCTGCCAGTATGGGGTCATTGTTTAACACAAAAGGGTTTGCCCAGGCTAAAGCATTTCCCGCGCAATGACTAATGATAAATCCCACTTTGGCCTTATCATTGGAAAAATGTTCAAGACGAAACAAAAACTGGACCTTACAGGCCATTAAGAATTCTTTAAGCTTCTTGGGCTCTCCGGAGAATTTCTCAACTGCTGCCCCCATAGGAGCTGACTCTACTAGAACGGATGGGCGAGCATCAATGGCCCCTCTAAGAGCTGCATTTTCTACTTTGACCTCCTGTAGTTGCAGATTTAACTGCTGTATTGCGGCTGTTAATTCAGCCGCGGTAGCCATGATTGGTTTTAGGGCCTTTCAGTCTGTAATGCAGCTCTTACCTGAACTCTTCTTTTGGCGTTGGCCGCGCTTATGATGCTCGCACCATACGTTAACTTGAAAGACTCACCAAGTGAATCTGGTTCAAGGCACCGCAGGCAAGGAGGAAAAGCCAGCGGCATAAAAACCTCCGGGAAATACTGGGAAGCAGGAACCTCGGACCTGAGTGACAATTTGGACCTTTCCCTGACAACTACGATAATACTAACCAGGAACCTAGGACCACCTTGCCTATACAGGAACCTGGGAGCTAACTAGGAAACCTTAACAGGACCAGGGAAGGGGGAACACAACTAGAGCGGTGCCTGAACCGAATTAGAGTACTGCAAAGGAACTAGAGAAAACACGGTACAAGGGAATTACCAGGGGGTGAAAGGAAGGAACAATTACAAGGGAGAAAACAAGGGCGAAGGAAGAGGAAGACAAGAGCACCAATACTTAGCTAAGGACCGAAGTCCTGACGAGCAGAGACGCAGCCGGGAATCAACGAGAAGCCGAAACGGGAAACACGGAACGTAGACCCGACGAACCTAACTCACTGAAAGGCAATGGAGGGTTGGACGGAAGGCGTCTTAAAGCCGAGCCTGCGCACAAGCTGACGTCGGCCGAGAGTGCGACGTGAACCAGGGCGTAATGCGGGCGGCCATCTTGGAATGGGCAACAGAATCAATAACCAGGCATAACAAGTGCGCCGCCATCCTAGATGGGGAAGGATGTATGGACGAGACGCACTAGGAGGCGGCGGGGGTAGCGGCGGATGGCGACAGACAGTAGTTATTGGGTGATAGTTTGTGGGGACAGAGGGGTCGAGTGAGAGCTTTTTTAGGATGGGAGTGATCCAAGACTCTAATGGAGGAAGGCACAGAGGAGCAGGCAAAGGAAGAATTTATGATCTGCGTGATCAGAGGTAAAAGGTGGGTGGCACAATCTTCATTGATAGGCACAGGACAGGCATCGCCTTTGCAGGTGGAGGGTTTGAGACAACGAATGTTTCAGGCCACTTGAGATTCTGAGAGGAGTGTGAATTTGAAAGGGGGGCAGTGTGCATTTGGGATGGTGCATCAGGGCAGTTGTTGGAGATGGAAGCTTGTTTAGCAAATATCTTGTTTTTGAGGAAAGTGATTTTGTTGTTTAAGGCGTCTTGGATACTCTGGCACCAGTTGCCGTCCTGAATGTATCCTTTGTGTTTTTCAGCCTGCACTAAAAGTGCGCACCACTAGGGACGCGCGCAGGGGCGGACCTTAAGTTTTAAATGCAAAATAATTATGTCTTTCTTTTGTTAGTCACAAATTCGAAATCTCACCCGATCATTTACTTTAGCCTCTTTTTAGAAAGTTTGGAAGATGTTAATTTACACCTTCCTTTGAGTTCCACAGGTGCATTAGCCCGAGTTGTTGTACAGCCGTCTTAACAGTTGTAAGCCAGGAAACTATGTTCCTTACAGTACGTACGACCTCCGATAGTCCTATATACCGATGAACTTTATCATAATTTTGGTCAGTGTAAAAAAATGTGATTTAGTTGAAGGGGTTAGAAAATATTGGGGGATGATGCGGTTACCTTCCGTATACCAGGGATGTGGAGGGGTGG